>DWCF01001387.1:0-31162 GCA_018230265.1 Delias oraia | reverse complement strand
AATGTATGTTTAATATGGCATTGTCATTGTAAAAATGTCCAGTAATTTTACTTCAATATCTAATATAATATTTTACTGGATTTTCAATCCTGATATGAAGGAATGATATTTAGTGTAAAGAAAAAGTCGATAACGATTGAAGTACCTCCTTTTTTCTTATATCGTTAATTTAATAAACATACATATAATTTATACTTGAGCTGTGTATTCTTTTGAAATAATTTCGTCTAACCAGTATCACATGATAATACCAGCGTAAGAAGATCGCTATTTAATATGGACAACGATATCAAAGAAACCTCAAATTGAGTCGGACGTTTCTATTTCCAAAACTAAATATTATTCACGTATAAAAAGAGGCTAAGTTACTCCTTGTTAGTTATTACATAAGGTATCTTGTCCAAATATGTCTAGTCGTTCCAGATATTATATATTGTATTGAAAAAAAATATATTTTGGCATGTGTTTCGTATAAACAAACATTCATATGCATTTAGTAGAAAGAGATTATTTTAATGTTACTAACAATTTTATTATAATAATAAATACAATTTTATTTTATAGATTTTTAAAATATATGTTTATATCAATTTAATGGAAAAATACGCTGAATTTCAGATAATTATGGCGTTTGTGGTGAGGAAACTCCATCGGAAAATCCAGGCTGGTGGGGAACGAGTGGCATTGAAGTAACTACGCCGGAGCAATGCAAAGTTCAAGATAAAAGACCAGGCTTGACCGTTTTGCGATACCAACAACCGGCTGATTTGAACCACCCGGACTCCGTGGCGATTGTTAATGCGACCACTGTGGACTGGGGCGCTGGTGGGGGGAGTAACAATATCATCGCCGGTACGAGTGAAACTAGACTAAAGGGCTGGCTACACATCCCCCAATATTGGAATGGTACCGGGGAAACGTTGCACGTTTGCGCCGGTCACGCGAATTTGACGGTTATTTTGGGTGAAAAAACGGATCTCGTTGCGAATGTATCCGCTGATCCGTTAGCGTGTTCGCCGGTAGACTGGCCGCTTTTGCTACCAGGAAGGTTGTTTGTTGATATGTATGCGAATGATTCGCTACACACAGGCCTCTACCCATCTCATTATCATGCCAAAATGGAGCTACTTCATAATAAATCACAGGAAAGCACTAAGGTATTTTTTTTATTACCTTAAAAAACAAGAATTGCGGGTTTAGTCACGGTTAGAGGTCATTGTCCAAGCAAGTCATTATCTGTGCTATCTTATCGTATAATGATTAATTAATAAATTGTAGACTTCTTTATTAAGTGTGCAATTCATGTAAATACAAATTGTTTAAATACTTAATTAATTCGTATTTTCGTCCGTTCCAGGTTTTTACGTTCGAGTTCCTGGAGCCGTATTCCGAAGGAAAATGCTCCAATTACGATAATTGCCTTTTATGCCTTTCTGATGCGGGATGTGGCTGGTGTGAATTGACCAACAAATGCGAAATGAGGATTGTTGACGAGGAATCAACTTGTAGTACGGACAACGAATGGAGATATTTAACACTGCAGCCGGGGGCGTGTCCCAACTGTTCTAATTATATCAGCTGTGAGCGGTGTGTGTCTGGGAATTATTGTGAGTGGTGGGCGGATGAGGCCAGATGCGCTAGGCGTGGAAGAGCGAGTGGCGCCATTGTGGAAGCCTCAGAATGCCCTGCCCCTTGTCGGATGCGTTTAGATTGCGAACATTGTCTTGACGAGCGAGGCCGTTGCGTATGGTGCGAAGCCACCAGGCAATGTTTCAGTTTCAGCGTTTACACCAGCGAATATCAGTTTGGTCTTTGTCGAGAATGGCTGGATCGCGCGTCATCTCTCGCCGATGACGTTACCAAAAAATCCGGCCAATGCAAATCGTGTCAGGCGCATGTCCAATGTGCAACGTGTCTCAGGAGCATGGGGTGCGGTTGGTGTCACTCGTTTGAGAATCCAATCAACGGTGTCTGTACGGAAGGTGATTTTACCAGATCTGATGTGGATTGCGCTTCCCTTCTTAACGTTACATCTGTGGATGCTGGGTGGGCCTACGCCCAGTGTCCGGATGTGGATGAATGCGGTCTCGGCTTACACGATTGTCATGAGAACGCAGTATGTAATAACACCCACGGATCGTACACGTGCAAATGCAAACAGGGGTATATCGGCGATGGGCGAAAGACATGTTTAAGAACTTGCTACAATACATGTATTCATGGTTTCTGCCTCGGCGCCCCGCAGTACATGTGCCAGTGTGATTTGGGATGGACGGGAGCGGATTGCTCCATCAATTGCGGATGTCATAATCATTCCACTTGTAAGAATGGTGTTGGACGGTGTGACGCGTGTCAGGATTGGACCGAGGGTGAATTTTGTGAAGCCTGTAAGCCTGGTAGTCACGGGAACGCCACGGCCGGGCAGGGATGTAGACGCTGCGATTGTAACGATCACGGCGATGAAACGCGAGGTATATGTGATGTTACCACGGGAGAATGTATTTGTAAAGACAACACGGAGGGGCAAAATTGTGAACATTGTATGACAAAGTTTTATGGCGATCCAAGACACGGGGGTAGATGCTATTACCAGTGTGAACCGAGGGGGATGTTGAAAGCGAACGAGACTGAAGGTATCGGTTCGCACAAAACCGATCCGGATGTAACGAGTCTCGGTCCTACGAAGGAATGTTTGTGGATTATATCAACGGATGATATTAAGGATGCAATTATTCAGTTCACGGTGAATTCAACAACTCTGAACGTCCCGTGCGATCAGAATGCTGTGTACGTTTACGACGGCCTGGGCGGTGTGCCGGATATGAGTAATAACCAGCAGAGTCAGTTGCTGGGTGTGTTCTGTAATGGCGCATCGTCGGGTGTTGTTGAAGCTCGCAGTGGAAATCTAACGATACATTACAAACAGAGTCAGATCGATCAAGGCTTCGAGGGTGTTTATAAAGTATTAGCCTGTGATGGCCACTGCGCGTGGCCACGTGTGTGTAATAATGGGCATTGCGTGTGTCGGGAAGGTTTTGGAGGTTTTGAATGTAAAATAGAAATATGTCGGAACAACTGCAGTAGACATCTTCACGGTGGGGTCTGCGATATGAACTATGGGCGCTGTCTTTGTAATGAGGGGTTCGGTGGAGATGATTGCTCTTTAAAATTGGATAAAAGCCAATTGGTATTCACAGAGCTGTTCGATTCAGACTTTTTATCTGATGGTCTTGATCATTTGAGAAAAACTTTGCCGCGATTTGGTCATAGTTTAGTCGCTGATAGACGTGGTTTATGGATGTTTGGGGGATACTCTTTATCGCATGGTCCGTTAAATGATATTAGGTTTTATGACACCAAAAACAATACGTGGATGCAGGTGACGGTAGAGGCTACGCCAGATGCGAAAATGCCCGAAGGCCGATATTTCCACGCGTCCGAAATTTATCATTTGAAGCAAAATATCTACATATTCGGTGGATTGAGCTTGCAAGAGAAAAGTGAACACAACAAAACGCTGCGAGACTTTTGGCAATTCAGTCTGAAGGATCAGCGGTGGAGTCAGATTAAGAGTAAGGAAGAGGCGCCTCCGCCCCTTGCCGGGCACACATTGACGTTACAGAAGTATCAGGACTATGAAAGTCTAGTTATGGTCGGGGGCTTTTCGCTCGAAGAAGGCTTCGTGCCGGATATGTGGGAATTCGATTTGGACAATTACAAATGGATTAAAATTAATTGTGTCGGTTCGAAACCGGAAGGCGTGATCGGACACAGTACGGTGTATCACGCTCCTTCACAAAGCTTATATATTTTTGGTGGAATTTTGTACAGTTATAACGGTACAATGATCTCTAACAAGCTGTTCTCGTTTCATTATCCAACGAAAACGTGGAGTGAGCTGCCGACGTTTCCCGGACTGAATGTGTTTGAAAATATACCCCGACCGACATTTTTACATTCTGCAGTAACAACAAATGATTATATGATTGTCTTTGGTGGCAGAACTATACCAGACAAAAGATCGAACTCGCTCATTGCTTATGTATATAGCTGTAACCAGTGGATAAAACTGTCTAAAGGTTAGTTCTTACACCTCTACATATTTTACACCTAAATAATTTCTTATTGTTTTGAAAGAAATAGTCGTTTTATTTATATTTAAATATTAATCAAAATAGCTATATTTTGATGTTCTTTCTTATTATACAGCGAACAACGAAGAAGGAAGTTCTCCTAATGGTCAGAAATCATCGCAGCCCATGGACCACTGCGCAACAATCCTAGCTTTGTTGAATTTTTCAACTTTTAGAACATTTATATTAAAAAATATTGTTGATCATTATATAGGTGGCAATATGAATGTAGAAAAACCTTTGTACTGATTCTTATGAGCTGATATTACAAAGACATGTATGCAAATTATTAGACACTTATTTGGTGATGACTTTGTTTCAGGTCACTCAGTGTTGGATCACCCTCCACCGCGTACAATAGCTCACGCGATGGCCATCGACTTGGAAGAAAACGATTGGAATGTATACGTTGTTGGCGGTTGGACTGGCAGTGCGAATTGCCAAGTAACCAGAATAACACTGCCGGAAGATCTCTGCTCTCTGTGGAGTTCTAGTAAAATTGAATGTAGAAGTCATATGGGCTGTAGTTTTTGTAGTACGGGCGAGTATATGAAATGTTATTCGGTAGACAAAGCCGGTTGCGAAGGTAGCGATCGGGTTTCGACGAACGCGGGCGCCGCATGCGATGGTGAACTGGTTGCGAGACGATCTTGTGAGAATTTCACCACGTGCACTACATGCTTGGCGGCTTGGCCTCTGTACCCCGAGGAGAAACCCGCATGTAGGTGGTGTGAGACGTGCGCCGCTGGTGTTGGTAAGAATTTAAATACAATTTTAATACCCGTGGGAGAGCCATGCTCAAACATAAGCTGACGCACTAATTGGGCCGGCTTATCCGAAGTGATACCATGGGCTCACTGAATACTCAGCGTGAAATGGTACTTGTACTGTTTCACAGAGTGAGTGAGGATATCGGAGGCCCTTAAAAGTGTCGCTTAGGCGGCGTAAAAAGCCGGCAAAACAACCTATGCGCGGTCTATGGCGCGGTTGTCCATGGACGGCGGTGTTCTATTACCACTAGTACTATTAAAATTATCTGTCGCTTTCCAGTGTAGAAATCATCGATTTTATTTAATATTCTTTTCTGTAAGATTAAAGCAAATTTGTACAAAGTTGATTTGTGATCAGATTAACGGCGTTAATATAGCCGCCATACTAAATGCATGAGGGCCTGTACACATGTGTACGTGCGTAAAACACTGAAAGAAACCGTATACGGATGAGTGTGACATACAAAGTTTTTTTTAGCGGGAGTGGTATAATAATTGGTAATCAAATTTTCCTTATTTTCAGGAGAATGTGTGCCTACAGACGAGTCGTGTACAAGTATGAAGTGTAACGCGGGAACTACGTACATCAGTGAAGTCGATCAGTGTCCAGAACTGAGATGCGTGGCGTCAGACTGTGAACGATGCATTACTAAACATTGTACCTGGACGAGGCTAGCAAATAGAGAAGGTATAAATCAGCTTGACCCTTTGGCGTTGCGTTGAGATGTTCCCTCAGCGTCTTCTATCGCATTGATTTGAAGACTTGTTTGTGTTGATTTCAATTTGTGTTATTTAAAAGAAAACGTTAGCAAATGACCAGGAAGCTCACCTAGGACAAACCGTCCTTCGTCCATGGACGTTTCTGGCCTTTTAGGGATCATCATCAGCCTATTAAAGTCCACTGCTGGACATAGGCCTTCCCAGAATAAGACATAGATTACAGTTTATAATTGTATTGTGCAGACATGACAATATTTAAAAGAAACATGTAAGTTAGACTCAGTGGGTAGTGTAGTGGGCAGAACAACGTCTGCCGAGTCTACTAGTAGTTTATTATATTTAAATCTCTGGTTTATTAGGGAAAACATATTTTATAAGATTTTGTGGATAGGGAGTCAGGAGAATTCTCTTTTTAAAAGTAATCATTATCGCGCATGGACAACTGTGTCTCAACTGACCATTTTTTTGTAGCACATGCAACTGAAACTTGTTGAGCCTCCAATATCTTCGAATTCTTAGCAAAACTGTACAAGTAATATGTGATGCTTTTATCCTTTCAACCAATGGTGACACTTCAGCTGTGCCTGCTTAAAATAGAATGTCAGCATAAGCTTCAGCGTAGGTCTGACACAATTAATTAATTCTTGGCGAGCCCATGAGCTCAACTTCAGCCTGAGTTAAGCTGTAAAGGTCGTGCTGCCCAACAGAAGCTATTAGAAAAAAAAACACAATGAATATTTTAATAACGACATATCATAATGATGTAATCAAGACCGACTGGTGTGGCGAGTTGCGGTATTAAATTATGAAATAAATATAAATAATAAACCAGTTTATTGTAACCGCGCACACCGCAATATAAATTTGTCGCTTCTGTATCTCTGTATATGCCTGTGATAAAACAACAGGTCATAATGTTTTTATTATATCAATATTGATTCTCTTGGACTTCCATGAATACCTGTCGAAGGCGACCTGCAGCCAACTTCTTCCGGCGACCTTTTCAAGGTCGTCTGTCCTCCTTGTGGGTGGACGTCCCACGCTGCATTGATTCAATGCTGCCTTGATTTTAATTTAACCAGGAGATTTAGTTTTACACCCATGAGAAAACCATGCTGTTACATTAATTGGGACTGTTCATTCGAAGTAAAAACGCGGGCTCACAGAATACTCAACGTGAAATGCTACTTGTACTGTTTTTTGCTGAGTGAGTGAGGATTTCAGAAGCTCTTCAGATTGTGATGATTTTGCAGTCTAAGAGTCCAGCAATACAACCAAAGCGCGCATTGTGGCGCAAATGTCCGTGACTGGCGCTGGTCTCTTACCATTCAAGAGATCCATCTGTTCCGTTGTCCGCTATAACACAAAAAACGTTGCATTTTTGCTCTTTGAGCCCATGTTACATAATATAAAAATAACAAACACAGTATAACATTATATGAAATTAATGTGTATGTGTAATAAAGATAAACGTAATTTACTTAACATCCTCAAAGTAGCATCTAAAGAATACGAGTGAAATGGGGACATGGAACATGGGAATCCACTTACCGCCATTGTTATAATGATTCCTGTAAATGCGCTAATTTGCCTTAATTTGTTGTTTATCTCTTGAATAAATCTTTGGGAAATAGGTGTCTAATATTAACTAGACACATTGTGCGGTTTTAAATATATTGTATGTAAGGTATTGTAATAAGCTTTACGCAAAAACTTAACACAGTAGCCCACCTCGCTCGTAAAAAGCCGGCAACACACCAATGCGCGGACTATGGAGCGGTTGTTCATGGGCGGCGGGGTTACCTTACCATAAAGAGACGGACCGGCAAATGCAGCTTGGGACCTCCACCCATAAGGTGGACAGACGACCTTATAAAAGTCACCGGAAGAAAGTGGATACAGGTCGCCTCCGACAGGTATTCATGGAAGTCCGAGGGAGAGGCCTATGTCCATCAGTGGACGTCTTACGAATAAAATGATGGAGACCCACCTGCTTATTTGTTCGCTATATTAATTTTAATAAAAAGTATTTCTATGGCTACCAACTATGGTAAACAAGTTTGCGTCTTCCGAGTCCTGGATTCGAATCTCATGCAAGATTCTTCTCCATCAAATATTAATTACCAACAAAAGGTTAATCGGACAGAAAACATCAGTCCGTACATTGAATTTTCTCCTTAGGCTTTGAAAAAATGTTAGCAATAAAAATAGCAGCATTAACGAAATATATGCGAGGCAATCTAAGACAGTAAATAATGATTGTTGCGTATCAGTTCTCGCCCTTATAAAGGTTTTTAGTACATTCGTATGTAAATTCGGCAATTTAGTTAAGCACCGGCGACATTTTATACTCAACTACAGAATTAAAAGACTGTGGCGTGAATAGAAACATTTTTATTATTCTTTTCCTCGTATTGTTATTGAGATTTTGTAAGAAACACTAATGCTTCGGTATTTTTAAACTAACTCTATAGTTTTTCATATTCCCGTGAGACAGCCACGCTGACGTACTTATTCTGAAGTCTCTTCCGAATTGATACCAATGAATCATATAATACTCACCGCGAAACGGTGCTTGTATTATGTGTCGCTGATTGAGTGAAGATATCTGAAGCTCTTGAAATTATATAGCTTAATCGGCGTGAAAAGCCAGCAACACAATCAAAGCGCGAACTATTGCACGGTTGGATAACGGTGGCGGTATTATTTTACCATATAAGAAAACTTAAATTGTATTTATAAAATGTATAAATGACCAATTTTAGTGTTTCATGTTATTTATCAAGCAATATATGGATTAATATTAAGTTACGAGCAATTGGAGAGAAGCATCGTCAAATTGATGAGTCAAATACCCAGCTTATAATTATAATATTTGATTGAAATAAACCAAAACTAATTGAGTCGGCTCGCCTGAGTGACACCACGGACTCACAGAATACAGTACTGTGAATATGCACACTGGAAGCTAATCTGTATCGCTTTAGCGGCGTAAAAAACCGGCAACACAACTAATACATTGCGGCGAGGATATTCAGGGGCGGCGGTAATGTTTACAAAAACATCATTATAAAAATTTTGTAACACATTTTTAGCACGAAGCAGATGTGTATTACGGATTTATTTATTATTTATTAGTGCCTAAAGTTGTCCAGGTAGGTCTGGACCTCCAGGAATCTATGGGAGACTCCAAGACCTACTCGTTTACATGATCACACATAGTTAAACCAATTAAAATTAACCAATAAACTCTTACTTTTTTTTTAAGTTAGCAACTATTGAAACAGCTGGAACGGAAATTACAATAGTTAGATTTTCACTTTTTTTGGCTTTTTGTAGCTACAGAACTAGTTTGATGTTGAAATTGGTTTTTTTAACCTCTTAGGCGTTTTTTTATGAACGCGGTGGAAAACAATCCGTGGCCTACTTAAGATAAGTGGTGCTTCGCTCATGGACACCTTAAACCTTTGCAAAGTCACAGGATTGTTGCCGACCTAAAAACATACCGAGCGGTTTATAAATAAAATTAAAACTTAGATTATAAGTGACATTTGATATTCCTCTCACCTATCGTCAAAGCAAAAAGGTCCCTTATCTGCGCTTCGTATAATCCATCATGGAAACGATCATTCAATGTCTTCGACCACTAAAGCCTACTTGTTTAAGATAAAGGACATATTAAAATGATTAAGTCTCTGCTATTTTTATTTATTTATATATGGACATATTATTATATATGGACAACCGCGCTATAGTTAGCGCATTGGTTGTGTTGCCAGCTTTTTACTCCACTTAAGCTGTATTCTTAAGGGCCACCAATATCCTCACTCACTCAGTGAAAAAGAATAGAGGCACCGTTTCAAGTACAGCTACTCTTTCACGCTGAGTATTTTGTGAGCCCGTTGTCTTACTTCAACCGAGCCGTTACAATTAAAGTGTCAGTATGACTGTCCCTCGGTTAAGAGAGCGAGACACTCACCGGGCCACTGTAAATTCATTGGAAAATGACTAAAAAAAATTAAAAAAAAATTCCCGGACTTAGATCGAACCCTTACGTACCCTCACGCCTTATCGTAGGAGCATAAAACCACTTAATAACCAAAAAGCGCATAAGTTTATATAACGCAATCATCATCATCATTACAGCCGTAGGACGTTTGCTGATGGACATAGGCTTCCCCCTTGGACCTCCATGAATACCTGTCGGAAGCGACCCGCATCCAGCATCTTCCGACGACTTTTATAAGGTTGTCTGTCCATCTTGTGGATGGACGTTCTACGCTGCGCTTGCCGGTCCGTGTTCTCCACTCTAACACTTTTCGGCCCCATTGGCCTTCTGCTTTACGTGCAATGTGGCCTGTCCATTTAATTAAGCTTGCTAATTCGGCAATACAAGTAGTGAAATCTCGCGATTTAAAATGGAATAAATCGTAAATTTGCTACAAATCTTACAACATACAGATTATCCCACAGCTCGGCCGTTTAGCCGATAGGAAAACGCTACCACGGTACATAGATGGAAAGTTGGGTGGAAATCTCGCCGTCCCGCCACGCATGCGTGTGTGCGGCCAGTCGGCTGATAACGTTCGAGGTTGGCGCACGTTTGTGGACAAGTGCTGTGGCAAGTGGAGTGATTTGTGGAGTGATTGTGACGTGATGTGTGATCGTGGTTGATGTACGGGTAAGTTTTTCGATTGTTTATGGGTTGGTATTTTGGAAAATCGGTGATTCATTTAAAAAGTAAAACAACTATATGTACTATATATGAGACATTTAAATTTATCTACATACATTTGTGTAAAATTTTCAAACAACGTTTTTAAATAGCATTAGAAAAATCAATTGATTACAATTAAATATAAATAAAAAAAACATAATTAACTTAATAATAATTTGTTTAAAATATACATTTAAATTTAAATATGTGTAAAATGTTTTAATTTCAAAACTAACTCGCTGATATGTTATGATAATATTTAAATCAATACGATTAAGATTTCATATAAGTTAAAAAAACATTTGTTTGACTTAATTTATTTATGAATAATATACTATTTTATATGAATTTATAAATTTAAAGAAAATAACAGACTTTTCAATTGTATTTCTCATAATTACTAATTTTGCAGACTGTGCACATTTAATTCTATAATCTATGATCGGATTAATTTATATGCGTGATATTAACCGCAACTTTATTTCAACACTCCATTTTATAATACACTTAATTTTTTAAAGAAGATAAACCATATCGCTACAAATATTAATATTTAACAATTTCTCGTCTGTTTGTTATATCGTGGCATCAAACTGGCACATTTGAATGCGGACTATTGGAAAATTATTTACAAATAATTTCAGTAGGTACATATAGAAGGAAGAAAAAGCTATATTCATCTGCCAATAAAATTTACTATGTATTTATTATATCCCTCGAATTGGGATAAACAAAAAATGGTATCATTAGGCTATAAGCCCCACCACAAGTGGTAGAATATCGATTTTCAGCGCCTCTAATTCACCAGTACACTGATATTGTAATTAAGAAAATCTAACTATTAAATAATTTTATTTTGTTTTTTATAAAATAGAGGACAACGGCGCATATGGACAACCGCGTCACATTCCGCGCATTGGTTGTGCTGTCGGATTTTGACACCGTTTATGCTGAATAATTTCAAGGGCCTCCGATATCTCTTTACATATCTTTTTACACCTTTTACATTAATAAAGCCTCTTATGAGGCGTAAAAAGCCAGCAACACAACCAAAGCGCGGATTGTGGCGTAGTTGTACATGGTCGGCGGTGTTCCATATAGGAGACCTACCTGCACTTTTGTCCGCTGTAAAAAAATCTCCGATCATTTCGTACTTTTGCAGTCAGTTGATATTTGTAAATTTTTTTTATAACGTCTCATAGTTTAAAGACGAATGTTCGACTGATATTTACTGCCGTGACAGTAAATTAGAAGTCTAGACAGTGATGAAGGCGCCATAAATTTGGAAATATATGCTTATTTCCCCATATGCCTACTTAAAATATAACAAGACTTTTAAATTTATGTTTATCTAATCTATGCATTGTTCTATAGCCATGAATAAAATTACTTCCATGAGTATTTTTTGATATATTTTTATGATAAAGTGTATAGTGGGATTTGGAAGCGATTTGTGCTTTAGTTGGATTGCATGCTTTTTTAGCATCTTAAGTTAAGTCTGTGGTAACTTCACTCATTCAGCAAAATAAAATATAAAATCAGGCAGTATTTCGTGGTGTCACATCGTACTAGCCGGTCCAATAGTGCATAAACCACATTCAAATGACAAACAAACATAATGGTATTTATTTAATTGGCCTTATAAGAAGCAGTTTTGAATCGTCGAAACAATACAAAAATGATTACGTAACAAGTTAAAATTTACCACCAGTCGTTCGGCAGCCGGCAAGGAACTCGCTAATTACACTTTTCAAATATAATTGTTTCACAATTCGTGTAGGACACAAACAAACCCGTTGGAATGTATAATATGAACTCAGCGGCAAAATAGAAAATGTAATTTAATTAAAATTTAATATAATACAGTACTGGGTACGAAAAAGCCTTCTCTGGTCGGTTGATAGAGTCCTTGGTCGTGTGTCTTCTTGTTTTCCTTTTCACAATTGCCTGCGGTGGGGCATACAGCGGAGCGCTACCCGCTTTTTATATTTTTTGTGTATACTAATTTTTACTTATGTTGTATTAAGTTATTTTTTTTAAATAAATAAATATATACATCAAGTCAGGTAGTATTATAAATTGATGCTCTATGTTGAACATTTACAGCCCTTAAAGGCAGCCAGCCGCACCCAAAATCCTGTAAGGGCTTGAGGTGTTCATGGTTGGAGCCTCCTGTTCGTTTGCTGCCGCTTCCATAAAAATATAAAAGTTTTCAAAACAATTGGTATTTTAATAAATTTTTCTGATAACTTTTTAATAAATTTACATTAAATTTTGATATCAATTTTAGTATATTTTATGAGTACAAAATAAAGGCAGGATTCTCTTATGTTATAATTTCATTAGTGATAAATTTCCTTTTCCGCTTTCACTCGATTTATATGTTTGTATTTTAATCACTTCATTATAAGTGGAAAATTATGCAAAATGTCAATTTAAATTGCAATGATTAAAACTTAATTAGCAATATTGTTTGCAATATTTTAACTATCGGAATAAGCATTAATATTATTTCAGGCTTTTGAGCACAACTTTTTCTACCACAAAGCAACAGAGTACAGCAGTACAAACCCACCTACATACGCGCGTTTGGTTGTATTGCCGTTTTTTTACGCAGCTTAAGTAGCAAGCGAAATTACTCAATTGCCCACTTGGGCATTTGGTATCCTAATTCATTTAGAGAATAAAAAATCTTTTTTTAGTATAATTATAAGTATTTTGTAAATTTCATCGCTCATTCATTCTATTTGTACATTTCTGAAGAAGTGTAATGAGCACGTAATTAATTAAACAATTAATTACTGAAACGATGTCAAAATGAAGTCCAGTGATGACCTCACTCAAAACTACTATAAACTTCGCGAACAATGCAAGCCATTTCAAAAAGTAAAGCTAAAACCAGCTTTTAAGCTGAAGCTTAGTCGTGGGAATACATTATCTTCGTTTATATTTTTGTATTTGGTAGGATTTATTAAGTACGACTCGGTTACAAGAGGTATAATTAATGTTTAATTCTTTTTTGTGTAGGCAGAACAGGTGGGTCTGTGCTATGGTAGTGTTGCCGGATTTTTAAGCCGCTTTAACCATAATACTCACTCTGCCAAAATTGATACAAGTACTGCCTCGTAGCTTAATGGTTTTAAAAGTGTACCATGAAGCGATAGGTATCAGGTTTGAAGCCCGGTTCTGACAATTATAATTTAATTTATAATTCATTCGATCTCTGGAAAGGCTTGACAGTGCCCGGGTGAATTTAAATACTGTCACAGTCGTGGGAAAGCCATGCTGAAGCATATGCTGACGCATTAATTGGGCCGGCTAGTCTGAAGTAATACCACGGGCTCGCTTAATACTCAGCGTGCAACGGTACTTGTACTGTGTTTCGTAGAATAAATGAGGATGACAAAGGCCTTTGAAAGTCCCGCTGAAGCGGCGTAACAGCCGGCAACACAACCAATGTGTGGACTATGGCGCAGTTATTCATGGGTGGCGGTATTCTTTACTATATATAGGAGATCAACCTGCTCCGTTGTCCACTATAGAATAAAAAAAAATAAAAAATTACTGTTTCACGCTGAGTATTATGTGAGCCCGTGCTTTCACTACAGGCACTTATTGCGTCAGCATGACTCTCCCATGGGTGCAAGATGTTAAAAGTATTCGTCGTTAAATTATGAAGTTAATGAACTTTGTATAAGCTTCCAATCTCACAACTTTTATGCAGTTACCATTAATCTTTCCAGAATTCCCAACTTCGAGACTTGTTTAACTCCCACCTTCATTTGTCCAAGCTAACGCGCTAATTTAATAGAGCGATTAAGAACTGAAAATCCGCTAACAGCTGTTTTATCTATCTTTAAAAGAACTTTTGTTTTAGCTCTTTTCATTTAATGAGAGGCAATGGACTGGATTCCTACATCCGTTCATTACCTGTGGACAAACACGCAAAATAGGCGCTTAGACGTCGCGTTGCGGAGACTAGCGTTACACCAATACCTATGGACGCCCTTAGCCCGATTAAAGCTACAGCTAACTTTTTTGTTGGTCCAAAAACCACGTAAAAATGCTAATTTCGGAACTAAAACACCGTGGTGATACGTATGAAACTTTATTTGCCCAGATATAAAAAGATGATTTTATAGGCTCTTTCTATCTCCAACTGCATAAGTATATATAGAAAAAAATCGGTTTTCTTTTGATATTACTTATTATAACCACTTTGATTTCTTCAATATATATGTTTTTTTTTATATAGTAAGATAATACTCCCATACATGGACAACCGTATGACAGTCCGCGCATTTATTGTGTTGCCAGCTTTTTACGCCACTTATGCGGTATTTTTAAGGATCTCTGCTGTACTCACTCATAGCAGAAGTATCGTTTCAAGTACGTCTACCATTTCACGCTGAGTAGTCTGTGAGCCCGTGGTGTCACTTCGGACAAGCCAACACAATTAGTGCATTACCATATGCCTTTGCATCGCTCTCCCACGGGTAAAAATGTAATTACTGATTTATTACTTTACTTAAACTGATTAAACCCCTCGTTTTTTCATTTAGGTTAAAAAGGTTGACCGAGGGATATCGTAAACATAGAATATAAATTTTTACAGTTATCAAATATGATTCAGCGATTTATGCTTCAAAGATTTGCCGATTCACGCGGTAATCTTAATTGTCTGGACCCTTTCTGATCTTGATTAATTATCGTTAAATTTATATATATTTCAATAAATTACGCTGTGAAACTATTATTTTTATCCATCAATCAAATTAACGTACCATGAAGCGAGGTGAAGTAAGGTATCGTGTTCAAATCCCGGATCGAACAGGAAATTCTAATTTAAATTAAAAAAGTCTATGGAGTAGCTTGACAGTTGCTAAGTGTATTAACGCTGTCTCACCCGAGGGAGAGCCATGCTGAAGCATATAATGACATACAAATTCAGCCGGCATTCCTGAAATGATACAGGGGGATAAATACTTAGGGCTTAAGATACTTGTCCTGTGTTTCGCTGAGTGAGTGAGAATATTGGAGGCCTTTGAAATTATACTGCTTAAGCAGCGTAAAAAGTGACATCATAAACAAAGCGAGGACTTTGGCGTGGTTATTGGTGGCACGCGGCTCTCTGGTGGTTATCTCTTACCATATAGGAGACCCACCTGCTCCGTTGTCCGCAATACCATAATAAAATCATTGAACAAGTACAAGCAGGCCGGAAATTACCTAAAATATATAAAAGTACACGTCAGTGAGTTTCAATCACTCTGCCCATGCACCGGTGCGTTAAAAAAGTTGTAACACTTTCCCAAAAATACCCAAAATAAAGCCCCGAAAATGCTGACAGCAAAAAACTGGTTAACTAAAACTTTATACGCAGTAAGCCAACAATTTTACGAACGACTGGCGGCAGGTTTTAAGCCAAAACTTTATGGTTGGGAATAAAATTGTGAATATATTTCATAGTTTTTTGTAAAATGCGACCAGGTTTGCGCTATCTTCAATTGCAGCGGTTATAATACAATGCTGCGCGAATTGGAAAATAGTGATCACGCTTCAATCAATTATCGTAGAGCAAATTATCTTTTGAAACAACATTTTTTTTAATACATTTCAATCTACGAAATCCACTAACGGTTGAATAATATGTAATGAATGTAACTATAAAAAATCTTTTTCAGAATGTCAATGCCAAATAAAACTATATATGGTAATGTTAATAAATTTTACAGCTAAGAAAATATATATTATATTGAATGTCAGGGCAAAGATACAACAAAAACACCGAGAATGGTGCGGCTGCCATGGGATTCGATGTTCTCTTACCATATAGGACCTCCACCTGCTCCGTTGTCTACTATACCCTAACAAATTCAGAATCACCTTCTTTTAATATCTTTTTTATGATTGTTAGACAGATATAATAATATGTTTAATAAGAATATATATTTATTATAAACAAAAAATACAGACTCATTAAAATTGTTTTTTATAGTACAGCAGACAACGGAGCAAGTAGGTCTTCTATAAAGTAAGAGAACATCGCCGTCCATGGACAACCGAGCCAGAATCCACGCATTAGTTGTGTTGTCGGTTTTTTCTGTTGCTTAAGCGGTATTTTTAAGGGCCTCCGATATCCTCATTCACTCAACGAAACATAGTAGAAGTAGTGTTTCACGCTGTGTATTCTGTGAGCCCGTGATAATGTTTGCGTCGATACACGTACGTAAGTACTGCAACTACTTCGCTACTTACTTAGAATATGAGCCAGCTTTCAGTTTGTCTGTGGTCTGAACTAAACGTGGTTTCATAGAATTAGAATGTTTGAACTAAAACAGAGCACAATAAATGGTGGTGTATTCCTTCAATAGGAGTTGCCACCTCATTTATCATGCAGAACCGAGCTTCGCTTCGTCGACTTGCAATTTTTCGCTTCCCTACACTTTTATATGGGTTTTATGAGATCTATTCTAGATATACATAAAATATACATACATTATTTTCCAGCAATTCTGATGATGGACAATTTAAATCTAAATTGTCTTTCTCTGCTGTTAAAGATTTTTTTTAAGTCAGCTTTAATAAACTACATTAACTTTTTTATTCTAAACCGGACAACGTAGCAGGTGGGGCTCCTAATGGTAAGATAACACCGCCGCCCATAGACAACCGCACCACAGTCCGCGCATTGGTTGTGTTGCTGGCTTTTTGCGCCACTCAAGCGGCATTTTTAAGGGTTTCCACTTTACTCACTCACTCAGCGAAACAGAGTAGAAGTACCGTTTCCAGTACAACTATAATTTCACGCTGTATATTCTGTGAGCCCGTGGTATCGCTTTGGACGAGCGGGACCAATTAGAGCGTCGACATATGCTTCAGCGTGGCGCTCGCATGGGAGAAGACTTCCTTAAACAGCGCTGTTAAACTGTGACATACAGATAGACAAGGTTTATATTAAGTCACTTAGGGATCAATTTTAAATCAGTATTTAATAAAGCATTGATAGAAACTTACAGTTTAGATGAAGATTGTAATCTAACTTGCGAAAACTATTTATATTAACGTTAATATGAAATTCCTTATTGGATATTAAACATAGTAAGCAACCCCGTTCTAATAAATAATTTCTGAGAGCTTCGTAGCTAATCGGTTTAATAGGTCTACGACGAAGCCAGAGGTATGGGGTTCGAATCCCAGTCCGGACAGTTATAAATTATAAATCAATTTAATTGTTTGCTCTTTGGATGAGTTTGACAGTGGCCAGGCTAATGTCTTAATACTGTCACACCCGTGGAAGAGCTATGCTGAAGCATATGTGGACGCACTAATGGGCCGGCTCGTCCGACGTACCACGGGCTCAAGGAATACTCAACACGAAACGGTACTTGTACTGTGTTTTATTGAGTGATTGAGGATATCGGAGGCCCTTTAAAATGCCGCTTGAGTGGCATTAAAAGCCGTCAACATAACCAATACGCCGACTGTGGCGCGGTTGTCCATAGGTGGTGGTGTTCTCCTACCATATAGGAGACCCGCCTGCTCCGTTGTCCGCTATACTATAAAAAAAGAGTAAGTAATGCATTGTTAACGATTATCAGTAAATTGGATCTGAGACAAGAAAACTAATAAAGTACTAACGTCGCCATTAAAAAAATATAGTGCTAGCAAAGGGATAATTTATGGTTCTATGTATTTTTTAAATCATGAAAATATTTCAGTAAACGTCCTTTACACCACATTATGAATATAAGAACAATATACAATTATGTTCTAATTATTAGGGGAGGTTGTTTTGCCTTAATCACCACGCTTGGCAGGCGGCTTGCTGATCGGAGAACATCTACTGTACTCGGAAGGGCGTCCACCCTCCGGTGGATGGTATATTTAAAGTTTGGCGTCTGGGGGAAGCCTATGTCCAGCAGTGGACTTTAATGGGCTGATGTTGATGATGATACGATTGTGTAAATTTTATAAGAATCGGCCAATCTATTTCGGAAAAGATTTTCAACAAAAACTAAGAATTTTATGAATAAAGAAAGCCTCTTGTTCTATTTATACCGAACACAGAGTAATTCTAACAATAATATATCTTAAAAACACACAAAACCGTTTATTTAGAGCAAAAAGATCTTATGAAAGCGCAAAAACAGCTAAATATACTTTGAATGAGAAAATCAACGAAGTAATTTAACATAATTAAATTTGTTTATTTAGGTAAATTGTTGTTAGCCTGGTAGAAATTATAGGGTTGTTAATTCAAGTTCATAATAATGTTATTAAGAGTTTATTTTGTTGGAACACGCTAGTCTCGAACCCACAGGACTAAAGCACCTTTGAATAGCGTGGGCGGTACCGCTAATCCCACATGAGCGCCATGTATTATAGAAAAAGTTTCGGGTTGATTTTTGAGTTCAAAAAATATTTAAAGCTACCTTTTTAATTGACCTTTAAAAAGACAACGTTCCTATAATATATTCGAAAAATATTATAGCAACTTACTGTAGAATAATCCATTACTGAAACATATGCTGACGTATTCATTGGGCCGGCTCGTCCGAAATGATACCACGGGCTTACAGAATACAAGCATAAACCAGTAAGTCTATTGTGTTTCGCTGATTTAGTGAAAATACGAACACACCCAGATCCTAGAAGAATAGCCAAAATAATCAAGTGAATTTAAGTCTTTTTTTACGTTGTTTTTGCAAAATTTGTACATAGATATAAGGAACTAGTAGTAACAACCAAATTACAAAATCATTTAAGAACATTTTTTCTTTGTACTAAGTTTTTATTTGATGATATTAAAAATTGCTTCTTCAGGTACTTCAGGCTGACCTTTTCGCTAAGAGATATTTTATAGTATAGATACTGTAGTCCAACTGTAACTGTATTGTACTGCATTTTTCACATTACATCCATATCACCTCGATGTTTCTCGTTCACACAACTGAGTGATTATGAAGGCATGTTGTGCAGCGCACCATCACTTGAACCAGATTTTTCCAAAGACTTGGAGACCTTAAAAAGAAGATTTAATCCCTTAACCGTCGCAACGGAGCCGTGTTGTGTATCCCTTGGGTGATTTCCCTGCTCTTTTGCCTCCCGTTGTATTTAAACAAAAAGACAGAGATAGTTTAATATAGTAATTTAAATTCTTCTGGCGTTACAACACTTTCATTGAAGTCGGTTTTATTAGAATGAGTTGAAATTATTTCAATACCTTTTGTACGGTACGCGTTCAATCATTTCTATGAAGTTGACTTACCTTCAAAGCATTGTGTTTTGAATAGATATCAAGGGTCTCGGAACAATACACTTTTTACTATGAAACACAAAAGCAGTAAGGTTAAATTTATGTAACGTCGATATAAGATCGAGAGCCTCGTAGCTTACTGGTTTTAAAAGTGTACCGCGAAGCGAGAGATTCGAATTCCGGTTCGAGCATTTATAATTTAATTTATAATTCATTCAGTCTCTGGAAGGCTTTGACTAGTAATACTATCGCACCCGTGGGAGAGCCATGCTGAAGTACTAATTGAGCCGGCTCGTCCTAAGTAATACTACAGGCTCACAGAATACTTAGCGTGAAATGGTACTTGTTCTGTGTTTCGTAGAGTGAGTGAAGATATCGGAGACTCATAAAAGTTCCGATTAAACGGCGTAAAAAGCCGGCAACACAACCAATGCGCGGACTGTGGCGCGGTTTTTCCTAGGCGGCGGTGTTTTCTAATTGTATAGGAGACTCGCCTGCTCCGTTGTCCGATATAGAATAAAAAATAAAAAATAAGATATCGCAGATGGGTTTTTTAAAGAAAATATTCATAGTAGATTTTATTAATTTAAATATTATGGTAGGTTTATTCTAACACTATGTGTTTCTGTGGACAAATTATTTTCATGTTAATAGTTGGATATGTATTATATTGCCATGTTGAGTTTATTATTAAATAACTCATTCAACATATTATAAACATATATAGTTTACAAAGTTAAGCACAACATAGCATACATCGTTTGCGATGTAAATTTACTTAAGTACTTTATACTAAGGAATAAAATTACAGAGAGATTAATCTTTGAAAACTTATAATTCACTTTTGATATCCGTTGTTTGGTATATCGGATATCGAAGCAGGTGGGTCTTCTGTATAGTTAGAGAACACAGACGCCCATGGACAACCGCGCTATAGTCCGCGTAATGATTGCGTTACGTTTTACGACATTTTAGCGGTATTCCTAAAGGCTTCCGATATCCTCACTCATACAGCGAAATACAGTACAAGAGTACAAGTAATTTTTCACACTGAGTATTTTGTGAGCCCGTGGTATCACTTTGGAAGAGTCGGCCCAATCAATGCACCAGCATATGTTCAGCATGGATTTTCCACGGATGCAACACTATTAAGACACTCGCCCGGCTACTCTAGCCTTTCCGGAAACCGAATAAATTGTAAATATCCGATAACCCGATACCTCTCGCTTCATGGTAGACTTATAAAATCACTAGGCTATGAAGCTCTCAAAGCGCCTCTCAAGAGGCTCTCTCTTATATTCGGTTAGAAAAGAAGGCAAGTTTACAAGGTATAATTATGGATATATCTAAAAAGGTTCCTTTATCCTTTGAAAGCGGGTGTATACTTTTAGTCATGATAATAATAGCATTTCCTAAAAAAATATATTTATTCTCATTCCTATGTGACGCACACTCCAAAGAGTAAATTGGTAAGAAGTAGTATACCAGCGGAACACGGCCTGAATTCTTATTGTTTCATTTGAAACTTTGTAAAAGTAAGCTTACGTCTTAAGCTAAGTTTGACATTAATGTTCTTTTTGTACATCAACGTTTATAAGCTAAATATACTAACTTCTATGACGCTGAGTGTGTGGAGATATCGAAGGACTTTAAAAAATGCTGCTTAAACGGCGAAAAGAGCCGGCAACATAAACAATGCACGGGCTATAGCGCGTTTGTCCATGGGCGTTGCTAATCTCTTACCTTATGGGAGACCCACCTGCTTCGTTCCTGGGGGTAAAACTATGATATTTTAATTATTTATTTAGTTAATTAGATAATTGTATTATTGATCAGCAATTGCTGTTGCAAAAGAAAAGACATGAAGCAAAAATATTTTTTACCATATATTTTGTCTTTTAAAAAGAAAGTATCATAATTATTTCTTTCAATGTAGCAGACCAAACTTTAAAACTTGGTTACCAAAAAAACCATATAAATCTTAACAGTTACCACCTAGCAACATAGGAAATACAATAATATAAAACATATTTCATTCATCGTTTCAAACATAAAATCTAATTTTCACAATAATTTTCCACCTTCAGAGAAATTTACTTCATAAATCCCACATATCCAATATCTGGAATGGAAATATCCATTATTATTGCTTTTTGCCCTTTGGTCTGAGGTTGGGAAGGGATTATCGTGTTCCACTTATTTTATAATGCTTTTGGGGGCAGAAATTTACAAACGTCTAATAACTTCGAACATTTAACGGTAAATTTTTACTTACAGATAAAAATCTTATGTTACATAGTGCAAAAAATTGGCTATAATTCCATTGGATGGGTAGCAGAGATGGTTTCTTATGGTAAATATTTGCGCAATTAATAATCCATTCATCCCTCTCCTTACAATATATTCGGAGAACTTAAGATGGTAGAAATTTGACGTTATAAATAATTAATCTCTCTACTCATGTAAACTATTACTAATAATCCCTCCATTTACGCTTTTCTTATTATCTCTATTAAAGGAAGACCCTTTATTCATATATTATTTATGTATATAATTTCTTTTATGACAACGATGGCAAACGAGCAGGAGGCTCACTTAGGATAAGCAATCCTCCGCCTATGAACATCCCCATCTCTTACAGGGCCACGGGTGCGTTGTCAGCCATTGAGGAAAATAATTTTTTATAGTATCGCAGATAACGTAGAAAGTGGGTAAGAGAACACCGCTGCCCATGGACAACCGTGCCATAGTCCACGCATTAATTGTGTTGCCCGCTTTTTACGCTACTTATTGTGCCTATATTATTTGTGCGAAAGTATTAACACGCTCGCCCGGACACTGTCAAGCCCTTACACAGAATAAATAATAAATTAAATTATAATGTATAATTGTCCGGATCGAGATTCGACCCCAATACCTCTCGCTTCATATAGAATTATTAAACCATTTGGCTACGAGGCTCTCAAAAATAGATAATCTTTTTTTATTTATACTAAAATACTACTGTAGATTGACTTTACTAAACAAACGAAGGTTTTTTAATGTACAAAAATAATATTGATATTCTTATAATAATAAATCTCTAACAGTAAAGATCCTTTCATATAAATAAAAGCTACCTCAGACATTACTTATACACTCTTGGTGATAAATTAAAACAGTCAATTTAACACATTACGTGCAGTTAACTGTTACGGATCGGCGGCTCCTTTGATGTACACTGAATCATAATAATTTAACAATTTGGGGCCCATTCATGGCATACGCTAAGATCGAGTTTAGTGAAACTGGGTTAAGTTAAGTTAGGTTAAGTTTCGCGTAATTTGGCGTGTTCATAAGAGACATATTTCGAAGGGAAAATATAATTGATTTTAAAATAAACGACAAGTTAATTCAATAATTCTAATCTTTAATATTAATATTAAGATCCTCATGATCTTGTAAAGCGAACCTCTAATGTTATTTAATTAGATATATTTTTATGGCATTTTTTCAGTGGTAAGTAGTTTCGTATGTTTAAAATAAAATTGTATCTAAATTGTTTTATAAATATATCACGTAGGTATCGGGTTCGATTCCGGTACAGATAAAAAATATATAATTTATTTAGTCTTTGGTAGGGCTTGACAGTGGCCGGGCATGTTAACACTGACACATGTGAGAACATGGCTGGAGCATTTTCTGAAGCAATAATTGGGCCAGCGCGTCCGAAATGATCCCACGGGCTCACAGTATACCACCGTGAAACAGTACTTGTAGTTTGTTTCGCCGAGTGTGTGAGAATATCGGAGTTATAGTGGCGTAAAAAGCCGGTAACACAACCAATACGATTGTGGCATAGTTGTATGTATAAATTAAATTAATAATTATATTCAGATCGGTGCTTTAACCCGCTATCCTCGATGTTACGGATCCTTACAAAACAACGATGCTACGAGGCTCCTAAAATTCCTATGTTTAATACTTTCCAAAGTTTCTAGAGTAATAAAAAACAAAGTAACAATATTAAATTTCGAATAGCATTCTTTTTCAACCGTTTTCCAATATTTGAACAGATTTCAATTTTACAATCTAAACTCATACAGATCGCTTTTTAGTTTTTCATGTTTTCAGTTTTTTTGTTTCTAACTTTTTTATGATATTTTTAATTCGTATTTTTGTTTCTACCCTAATGGATTCTTAGGAATGGTATATTAACAATCAATTTTATTGATGGAAGCATTAATTATAAAATGTATCAGTTTATATGAAATAAAGATCTTTGACTTTTGATTATTAAATCTTTCAGTGGTTCTTATTTATTTAAAAAAAATATCTTTTTGTTTATTCTTTTATCAAAATGGAAACAAACGTCCTCAAACGTTTCTCAGTTAAATAAGCGGTCCACTGGCCACGGAAGCCGCAGTTCTTGCAGCCGGATGCGGGAGCGAGGTTGAACTTTAAGGGACGCTTTTTTTGAAGGTCTCTAAGTCGTTAGTTCATACAAATTGAAGAATTTTTCTCTTATATCTTCCGTTTTCTCTAGTTGTTCTTAAGAGTTCTTAGTGTATTGTTGGCGGTGACAACTTACTATCATCTCACCCGTGGGAGAACTATTGCTAATTGGCGAATTGGGCCAGCTCGTCCGAATTGATACCACGGGCTCACAGAATACTCAGCATAAAACGGTACTTGTACAGTGTTTCGCTGAGCGAGTGAGGATATCGGAGGCTTTTAAAAAGTGCCGCTCAAGCATAAAAATCAGGCAATACCACCAATGCGCAATGTTCTTTTACCATACAGGAGACCCACCTGCTCCGTTGTCCGCTATAGAATAAAAAAAATCATCTTTCCGAAAATTAAACATAAAGCCTAATGTAGCAATTTCTCATTTCCCAAGGCAGTCAGCAGGTAAGGTTTACAACTTTGATGCTGACCGACCAGAAAAAGACAGTAGTTGAATCGAACTGTGGTTGAATCAGCTAAACATGCTCAAACCGCACGGCTAGAAGAACGGCAATAACAAAATGGCAGTTTTCTATCTCGTTCCGGGGCCACATTTCAAAAGCAATCAAGAGCGTGGCCGAAATCCTGATTGAATCGTCACACCGATATGTGACTTAATCCACCTCGAGCTTTGAGCCTTACATTATCGATGCACGCCTTTGACTTCGCTTCGCATTCATTAAGCTTTCTAGATTTATAGTTTATCTCCAATTATAACATCAATTTAGTCATCTAGAGAACGTTGGTTAAAAGATGAAGATTATCTAAAACGTTTAACATACTGAATCTAAAATATTACCTGCATTTAACAGTCTAAATATAATACAATAATATAGGCATTTAAATATTTAAAAAAAAGTAAAATTAACGTTGTCTTGGTTAATTAAAAACAAACAGATGAAACCCATTGAAAGCAGTAGTTTTCTAGAGGGGTATAATTAATTAAAATGTACTGATCTATCGTTCAAAAGCATTTCACATTTATTTTCACAACTGAGCACATTTTGAGATATTTTCTTCGTGCACCAGCCTGTAGCCATTAGAGTGTACCTATACCCCAAACCGGCAACGCACCCATGACGCTATAAATGGGTGCGAGAGTGTCCATGGGCAGCGGTGATCTCTTACCACAGAGGAAACCCGTTGTCTGTTATACTATAAGACACATTTCTAACAAAACAAACTTGTATATTTTGAATATTATATTATAGTTAGACAGTATTAATAAAAAACTTCAGTTAGATTTCTAATTAAACAAAATTATATTTTCTTGTTCACAAATGGCATTACAACAACGAAAGGGGTTTACAAAACGCAGTTCTTAGGCTAAAGCGTACATATCAGCGCTATCTGTGGCAGAAAACTTAACTCTAATAAGAATTTACAAAACCAGATCAAAAATAAAACGTACCTTCAAATACTTTATAAATTTTTCCATTCAACATATTTAATTCCAAATTTTTGAGAGTATTTAGATTCAATTATAACGTTACGTAATTATTGTTGGATGATGTAAAAACATTCGCAAATATTGAGCTCGGAGAGAAATGATATTCGAAGAAGCCGAATGCTGACGCTGTTAGAATAAATAATAAACCAATCAATAAGGATGATAGAAACAAGTTCACTGTATCGAAAAAGTATATTAGATGATCAAACAGATTGAATGTCGAGAACTTATGACCTCAAGAATTTCATCTTATACTGACCTCGTCAAATTTTGCAATATAAATGATTGAAGTACAAATAAAGATATCAAAAATATGGTTGTTCTTAGAAGGGTGAAAAGTTAGGGTTAAATGTAAATAAAATAAAAGTTTTGGACTAGCCTTGATATTAACTTATAAAAAAATGATAACTGATTCTCAGACCTGCCTGATATGCACCCGAAATTTAATAACAGTTATTCAAGTTGTTTCGTAGGTGTTTATGACTTTATGTGACACTAGAATTTCATGTATATATGTTTTCTTTTTGTTCTCGTGTCTCGTATCTCGACGTTTTCTTAAATATGTCAGGTGTTCTACGTGTAATTAAAAAAAATGAAATTATTGATAGCACGCAGCAAACATAATTTTGTTGGTAATTTTAAGACTCTTCAGTGGTAAAAAATCACCGCGCCACTTTTGGTTGTGTTGCCACCTTTTGATGCCGCTGAAGGTATCTAATTTTAAGAGCCTCAGCGTCACTCCATTAGCGAAATACAATAAAGATACTGTTTCACGCTGAGTATTCTATGAGCCCGTTGTATCACTTTGGAGGAGACGGCCCAAATAGTACCACAAGATTTGGTTCGGGATGGCTCTACTGTGGGTATTCTTGACTTTTGTGTGGCTTCTACTAAACGAATTGAAGAATAAAACCGGAGTATTCTTGTTAGGATCTGGAATATGGCGAACGTAGCCTTCCAAACTTTATCTGTTTCGAAATTATTCAACAGACGAGGTTTTCTCTAGAATTTAATATGAAGTTTTAAAAGAATTTCAAAGGAATATTTCGCATAAATCAATGTTTGATAGGAACGGACGCAGCTGCTAACTAGATTTATGTCTGTGCTTTGACTTTAAGAATTTCGCATTCTTCCGATGAATTATTATCACATGTTATTATTAATCTATACATATCCATTCATCAATTATATTTGGGAAAATTTAAATTTGATCAAATATAATGTACGACAATAATTCGCTTTAGAAAGTACCAGAACACGTTCTGATGAAGTAAATCAAAGTGTATTTACTGGTGGACAAAGATATCAAAGAGAGCTCAATTAAATTGGACGTTTCTGTTTCCAAAACTATTATCCCGCATAAAAAGACATATAAAAATTAATAAAAATATATTTTGGTATGTATACCATATATGCATGTAGTAGAAAGCGGAAATTTTAACATGTGCCATGGGAGAGGCATGCTGAAGCATATGCTGACGCACAAATTGGGCTGGCTCGTTTGAAGTGATACCACGGGCTCACAGAATAATTAGCGTGACACGGTACTTGTACTGAGTTTCGCAGAGTGAGTGAGGATATCGGAGGCCTTGCTTGTGTTATTCTGTTTGCTAGTATTAAATTCCAAAGGCTGGCAACGCACCCGCGGCTCTGCAAAGGCTGTGGGTGTACCTCCTGCTCTTTCGCCTCTCTATGTTCATGGAAAAATAATTAGAATTGTTATAATTAATAATAATAATAATATACTATCTAATAGGGTGGATGTTAGAAAAGTTTTTACTGTCGTTTATCTATCTTAAATTGTCTTATGCTTCACGCAACTTTCTTAATTGTTTTCAAAGATAATCCCAACGCGCCTTTGTTTGTTTTGATTGATGCCAAAATTTTGACAGCCTGAAACAGATGCTTTAATTTAGTCTGAGATTTGTATGAAAAAAGAAAATTCTTGTTTCTTATGCTATAACGGACAACGGAGCACTAATATCATTACTAATATCAATTTTGTCCTAACGGACACAGGCATATCTTATAGATATCTTAATAATATTAAAAACGCGAAAGTTTGTAAAATATGGGCGGACCTATGTTACTCTTTCACGCAAAAAGTACTGAACGGATTTTAATGAAACTTTGAAATACTTTAACTATTATTTAAGAATAATACGTTAGCTTTGATTTATAACATATTTTAAATTTATCAAAATATAATAAAAAAAAGTCACCTAAGTCAACCGCGGTAGTTGGCATACCAAATAAGGTTTGTAGAGTTCAATAGTTCGTTTCGAAACTGACTCACATTTCCAAATTTGGTTTTTATTCAAACATAGTATATGGCTAAAAATGGCTAAAACAAGGTATATTGCTAAAAAACATTTCTGCCATTTTAAAAATACGACACCTTTATCTAGTTTTAGATAAAAAAACTCTTTCAAAATACAGTTACAAAAGTCAATTCAGCCGAGTCAATATTTTATCAAAACAGCACAGAACTCAAAGGCCAGGTGCGCATCATCAATCAAAAAGGGTCACGTTTGACTGATTGGTTCGCTTTCTGTGTGTTTTTTAAAATTTGTATTATTTATGTATCGAGTTAGATACATTTCATACCGGTTATCAAAGGCTTGAAGTTAGAGTCTTGTGGCGAAGTAGTCATGAGATATCACAACGCTAAACGCTATGGGGTTCGATTCACAGTCTCAATATTATATATAAATTATATTTTTGGTTGAACACTCTTCAACTTTGTATTCTCCGTGTGAAAGCCAGGTTGAATCATTTTGTGTTGATGCAATGATTAGGCCGGCCCTTCCGAAATGATAACATGGGCTTCAAAAATACCAGCGTAATCAACATTGGGTTTTGCGAATGACTGAGGATATCAGACCCATCACGTTTAGCATGACCCTTAAGTGGTGTTAAACATATGTCCCATTTTTTAATATAGCGGCTAACTAAGTGGGTGGGTCTCCTTTATGGTAAAAGATCACTTTTATGGTGGTATTCTGTAAACCTCCGCTATTACTTGAGACAGGCCGACGCAATTAGCGCATCAGTATTTGCTTCAGTATGGCTCTCCAACGGGTATTGTTCGCTATATATGCAAAAGTGATACTTTAATTTAATTTATTTTTTTATGGTATAATGGACAACTGAACAGATAGAGACCAATAAACCTATATTAGATTAGGTTAGAGAACATTGCTGCCCGTGCCAGCGCCACAATCCACGGATTAATTGTGTTGCTGGCTATATAATATAAAATTCACTTATAAGCCTCCACACAGACAAACCCAAACCCACATACACGCCTCTAACACCTCTTTTTTTGACAGTGGTTAAAATTTAATCATTACTCAGCAGCCTCTATATCGGAGCTTAAACAATTTCCCGAGTAAAGCCGACGATAAAAACAAACGGTCCGTGAAATCTACGAATGTCTAGCCGCAAAATACGTGCTCTCCCTTTACCGTGTATTTTTCGAAATTTCGACACAAAACAGACAAACCCTGTATTATATATTATTATTTGCAGAGGTGGCGTTAGGTATAGGTGACGAGGGCTACCACCAATGGCCCCGCGAAGCGAAACCAGGGGCCTCACGCCTCCAATTTTTTTTTGTATTCTTTAAAAGATATGCTTCTATGTGAGAATAAAATAAAAAAATATATATACTTTTCATTTATATTAATCTTCTTTGTATTTTTATTAATGAAAACTCGACAGTGTTGATCGTTTTCAGGCCACAAACAGAGCCTCGCGAAATCTCTCTTTCCCACATCAAATTTATGTCTTGCTCCGCCACTGATTATTCTATATATGTATATACCCTTAATCGATGCTTGAATCTTAAAATACTCCTAAGAATACTTAACGATGAAGGTCAGGCTTAGTATGAGTGGATCAGATAAAGAAAAATATCAGATGAAGTATCATGATAAAGTATAATTATGTAGAAGTCTTAGCATATTTGTAATTTATGTGAAATATATTAAATATTATGTATTGTGTTTTGATAAGTGAGTAAGGATATTGGAGACCCTTGAAATTATACCGCTTAGCGACGTAAAAAAGCAGCAACACAACCAAAGCGCGGAGTATGGCGGGATTGTCCGTGAGCTGTTTTCTTTTACTATTTAGAAGACCTGCTTGCATCATTGTCCCGTATATCATATGAACGTGTAATTTAAATATAGTTAAATATTGATAGGAACTGAGTAAATCTTTAAGATATTTTTTGAAATTTCAGCTACATTTTTGTTTTAAATTAATTAGTCAATTCCATGTTCCAAATATAACCAAATCCTAAGGAGGGTCTAGATTTTTACTACACTAAATGCGTTTGTATGAGAGTAAAATCAAAAAATATAATAAATATTCTTGGATATTGAGACATTTTTTATCAAATAAAGTATAGATTTTCTTTGAAAAGTCAAAAATCTATTTTTTATTTACTTTTATATTATTTTACAAATATAAATTTTTAGACATTACGAATAATAATGATGAAACAATGATATTTTTTCATAAGGATCTTTGTAAAAGTAAAAAGAATGGTGTAAGTTTCCCATTTGCAGAAATAATTCAAACGGGACAAGACAGTGACAGACCATGTTTATTGTTAAACTTACACAATGCTACAGAGGTTGAGAAAGAAAGATATCTTTTATAACTTGGGTATGTACGACTCTTTTAATTTAAAGTGGACAACCGGGCAGGTGGTTTCCCTGATGAGAAGAGGTCACCGCCGCCCATAGACATACAACAAACGCGGACTGTGGCGCGGTTGTGCATGGGCTGCGGTGTTCTCTTACCCTATAGGAAACTCACCTGCTCCGTTGTCCGTTATTGAATAAAAAAACTGCTAAATTTTTGGGTGTTAAGTAACCAAATAATAGAATGACTTCTTAATAAATTATCTAATATATTAAAAACCAAAAATACACCAAAGATTGTCCAGTCCTTAAATAGAAAAGTCTATCAAGTCAAAGTCTATTTATCACCTGTTGGTAAAGGTTACACTTTGATTACTCTATTGCCACAGATTACTTAAATATATCATCATTCATTAAAACTTTTGCTTATAACTCAGAAACTCAGCTACCTTATAGAGCTCTTTACAAAAAAAGAAAAAGGAATACTCTGCCACTTAAAGTAAGCTCAGAAACGCTCAGCGTTTAAGCGAAAATAAACCCATCTCCGTTGATATATAGCGAAATAAGGGTCTTTGTTGTATCATCCATTGGTAGGCTATGTAATGAAGACTGTAATATCGAGAATAAAATGGTTGGACAGTTTTTTCATTCAAAAATGGCTATTAAATTTCAACATTTGAGAGCTTGCGAGAAATCTTGGCGTTTTTAAAGATTTCCAATTCAATGTTTTTCGCTATGTCTGACAGAAACTTAATTTGAAAGGGCCTTTGTGAGGTCTATACATTTCTTGGATTTGCCCGTATTAAAGGACTAAAGGGTAAATAATTTCATACTTTTCGTCTACGAATCATTTCAGTTCAGCTATTCAAAAAAAAATCATATTAACGAATATATTTTTTAAAAAGGTTTTTAGACCCTGAATACTAGCTCTTAGAGCTAGATTTTCATCACACAATTGAAGAAATTTTTCTTTTGG
>DWCF01001386.1:0-31173 GCA_018230265.1 Delias oraia | reverse complement strand
TAATATCGCCTGGAAAGACAGCCTTGTTGTACTTCAAATTAGTCATCTTTCTTTAAACTTAATCATTAATTAATGATTAATTTAAATCATTAATTTATGAAAGAAAAATTGTGAACAATTGAACACTTTACAGTAATTTTCACGTGTCGTCATTTTTAATTTTGACTTTAAAGTTATATTTGTTCATAAAAAACAGCCGCATGCCTTTATGACAGTCATGTTTCAAAAGAGACCATTCTTTTATCAGCATAGCTTAAACAAATAAAATAATATTTGAATTTTTGCCAAAAATGGAGCCAAGTCAAAATTCATATTCAACCACTGCACCACCCAACCACGTCGCATAATTCCATCTTATATTGTGATTTCTACTTGATAAACTAAAATCAAGGTAACATTGATTTACGTCTAGATATAGACAATAATTTTGTCTATGCCCACGTCTAGGTATTGTCACACCCACGCAGCCTGGTTCCTGAATATTGGCGCCAGAGAATTGTCCTTATTTACCGTAAGGGTTCATAGGTAAATTGTCTGTGATACCAGGTGAAATATACACCAATATTTTCACTTATTTATCAATAGATTATTTTTAAGTTATAGCGGATATCAGAGCAGGTTTCCTATATGGTAAGAGAACATCGCCGCCCATGGATAGCCGCACCACATTCCGCGCATTGGTTGCGTTACCTGCTTTTTACGCTGATAAATCGCCGATATCTTCACTCAGTGAAACACAGTAGAAGTACCGTTTCAAGTAAAACTATTTCAGTGTGAATATGTATATATATTTTTATTTTATGAAGAAGCCAGACGAGTTGCTTATGATATCTTTATGTTTTGTTGTTTCTTAAGATTTAATTGTCGCAGCAACAAAGCGATTCAAATAAGTGAGAGATCTGGCGTTGTGACCGATTTTGAAACAGCAACGGTATATATAAAGCTTGGGGTACTATGAGTTATTTCTCTTTACAAACTTGTAACGTTGAAATATTAATTACAAAATTGTTGTAAAATTAAATATGTATGTCAATTAAACTTATCAGAGATGACTTAAACATATAATACATACTAAAATATAACTTCTATATTAGTAATGATTTGTATGTATTGATTCTCAAGAACCACTAAGTAAATATAATTTTTTATTACTTATGAAGCTTCTTAAAATATATAATAATAATTATCTGTTATTAAGGAATAGAAAAAATCTGTCGTAAAATAAAACATTAAAAACTTTCACAAAATAACTAATTTTTGCTAAAATAAGACCTTTTCTTAGTGTTCTGTCTCGTCTGTGCAACACATTTAGTTTAGATTGAGTAACAAAATATATATTAATATATTCCCGTGCAAGAGCCATGCTGAAGCACTAATGGGCCGCCTCGTTTTAAGTGATACAACGGACTAACAGAATATTTACCGTGCTCACTCACTCTGCGAAACACATATTAGTACCATTTCACGTTGAGTATTCTGTGAGCCCGTCGTATCACTTTGGACGAGCCGGCCCATTAGTGCTTCAGCATATCCTACAGCACGGCTCTCCCACGCGTGCATGGGTGCTCTCACATGTTTGTGGAATTAAAACCTCAGTGAGCCCAAAGCCTTATCAATCTCTATATTTGCACTAACCCTTTTTCTGCGGAATCCACTTATCTCAAAGGAATTCTCTTCCTTCGTTTAATTCATTAAAATACCGTACTCGGGGCTTTCTGAGATGGTAATGACTGGGTTTTTTTGACGTTTCATAGAATATATTGCTTATGGTCAAACTATTTGCTTCAACATACTGGTTATTAACAATTAAACAATCACACTTGATGCAAATTAATTAAAAAAAATATTAAACACGATTTAGAAAAAACAAAGCGTCGTTTTATTCATCATCATCATCATCATCGTCATCTTTTCAGCCGTGAGACGTCCACTGCTGGTCATAGAGCTCTATGAATTCCTGTCGGAGGCGACCCGCATCCATCGATTTATTCTTAATAATATCTAAATGTAATGAAAGTTAAAATAAATATTTTAATATCGTATAATAAAAACATCTTTATATATTACGTTTTATTTCTTATTTAAATTTTAACTGTCAACTACTATTGTATTCTACTCGTCATGGACGACATTTTAAATTGATAATTTTGTAATAAATTACATTAAAAAACCATAAATTCATAAGTAAACTTAAAGTTTACATACTTCATATCTTGATGATATAGCAAGCAATATAACTCGATTTTAAAATTATTTTTAATATGGAGTTTTTTAAGTAGTGCTACCACGGGCTCACAGAATACTCAACATGAAATGGTAGTTGTACTTGAAACGGTGCTTAAAAATTCCTCTTAAAGTAGGAGCGGAAATAGCCGCAACACAACTAATATGCGGATTGAGGCGCGGGTGTCCATGGGCGACGGTGTTCTCTTCCCACATGGAAGACGCGCCTGCTCCGTTGTCCTCTATTTCATAAAAAGACCGCTTCTACTGAACTAACTGTCGTATGTGTAACTGTGGTACAAAGGACGTCAAAGCAAGAATTGTCAGCTAAAAGGTACTAGGGTATTAGGACTCAGAAACCTCAAGCATTACTTAACACAGGAACTACAGGAAGCTTGTTAGTTTAAAAGGGGGTCAAGTATAGTAAGTTTTGTTGAGAGCTCATTCAAGTTGTGGTGTGGTATAGAGTGCATACCAACGCATAGATAATGGCAATAAAAGTATTGAATTAAATTATAAAAATATAGTTAGCTACAACTTAAATCTTATATAGATTTAAAATTACCAACTTCATATTGCGTAACAAATGCTATATGAATGTTTTTACTTTTATGGTACTTAATACGTATAACGGAAAACAAGCAGGTGGGTCTCCTATAGGGTAGGACACACCGCCGTCCATGGACAATTGCGCCACAGTCCGCGCATTGGTTGTGTAGCTTTTTATGCCATTTAAGCATTTTCAAGATACTCCGATATCCTCACTCACTCATCGAAACAGCAGAAGCACCGTTTAGAGTACAACTACTATTTCACGATGAGTATTATGACCCCGTGATGCTACTTCGGACGAGCCGCCCCAATTAGTGCATTTATTAAAGCTTTAAAAATTAAATTTAAAAGCGATATAAAAGTTGTTATTTATAAAGTAATTTTAAAATCTGTATAAAATTGACCCACTTCGCAGTACTCTTTCGTCTGACACCTTAAATTTAAAAAGTCAATATAGGTGTAGTATAAAAAACAATTGGTCCATTCCACCATTTTTTCGGTATCTAAGAAAGGTCAGTGAATAATGGAAAATATTTTATATAATTTTCCATTTATTGGTACGATAGTTATTATTAACTTCGCTGGAATGACGATCAATCATACGGTTGTATTATTCTAGTCTAGAGCTTACAAGTAACACCACAGTCAAAACATTCATGTTCTGTACGCGCGTTCTATTTGACAGTCGCATATAATTGTCATGTCATCTTCCATAATCACGAGAAAGCTACACTTGTCAAAACATTAAAAATGTGTCAGCTTATTAATACATTACAAAAAGACTTGAAGTGCTATATTGAAATTATTTCACAAGAAATTTCAATTGCTTCACAATTATAATCATTTATAAATATTTTGATTTACAAAGATGCAAAAAGCATGAAAAAACAGAATTTTTGTTGAAAGGTTTATACTACGCAACACATGGCAATGCGTAAATCTTAAGAACTGAATAAATAAATATATCGTTATATTTTTATACAAAACGATTTTTTTACTTTTCGAATATTTACACAGGTGTATAACGCTTTTTTTCATATTAAATTCACATTAAATATACGCAAAATTAATTAAAATAATTGATTGTATAATATTAATACTAAATAAATAAATAATGAATATGTTAAAATATTTATTAATTATAAATCTATAATTTTAAACAACATACAAAGACATTTAACTAAGGTATAGTAGTTAACAAATAAAATTATGAAAATTATTTATCGGGCAACACCTTTCCAATTATTAAGTTAGTTCTATAATAATTTAATTAACAATATCGTTGCTATGGTAACCGGTTATTACAAATATATGTAGAGAGTTGATGCAACCTTTATATGTGATATAAAATAAATTATTACATGATTAAGGTTTTAATAGATTTTTATGGCTCTATTCATTGTTATTGTACCCTCTAAGAATTTTAGATTTAACGCAATGTCGCCATATTTATTATTATTTGTTTTCGCATAGTATTACAATTAAATATATAATTTTAAAATTTCCACTATTCATGGTTGGTTTCGAACAAAATGAAGTAATATTTATAAAATTATGAAAAATGTATTATATTTTGATTCCATCTGTCATAAATTTTGTACCAAAATTTGGGTTCTAAGGTAAATTAAACTTCAGTAAGTGACGATTCTCAAAACAATTGTACCTATGTTGTTCGATCCTTCCAAGCGCTTAACTCGTATATACATTTAATACTAAACATAGACGAGCCACAGTCGATTGACCCATAAAATTGATTAACAGCTCTATATATACAAAAAAAACTACTAACAAGCCTTTTTGTGTTCATCGAGGCGAGGGCATCGTTTTTTTTTATTTCTCGTAAGAACCGCTTGTAAGAATTTTGTTAAACACATTCTGTGTCATGGCTTGTTATTTTTTTTTAACGTTTTTGTGCGCGTTTTTGTGTTTCCGTACGGTAGACGATATGTTCCTTCATTTATGACATTTGATTGACTTTTGTCTATGATACATTTCGACTTCCACGCTCAAATGAATTAATAATTTATAGGAAGCAATTGAAACTTATAAGTTTATATCAAATCTATATTAATATAGTTTTGTTTCTTAAATTCATTATTTTTAGTAATAATTTACCTTATTTTTTCTTATCAATGTTATCACCTCGATGTTTGTCGTTCCACAACTGAACGTTTTAAGGCTTTTTGTGCCGCGCACCACATCTCTGTGCAATCAGCTGCCAGCGGAGATATTTCCAAACCTATAAGATTTAGGGACCTTCAAGAAAAGAGCGTACATATTCATTACAGGCCGGCAACGCAACCATGGTTCTGCAATACCTGAGGGTGTCCATGGGCGGAAGACCGCTTACTCTAGGTGAGCCTTCTGCTCGTTTGCCATTAGAAACCCTTAATATAAACTCATAATCAATATTAATATTGAGTTTAAAAATGAAATGCTACTTCCCAACAAAACATTGCGTCGTAATAATTTAAGTATATGTAATAAGATACTGTGACAGACGGTATATCATATTATATGTATATGTTGATTTATTTAATGGCTTCCTAAGCTATGGGGGTTTAAAAACCATGATAAATGAATGGTTTAGATCAGACACATCATTTTTTATTGGAAAACATAAACTTTCGAATTTGGAAATACACACATATAATAATAAAATTATAGTTTAAAATGCACGAAGCAGGGAATAAAAATAAATATTAATTAATAGTGTTTTAATTCGTATCGTTTAATCTTGAATCTCTTATAAGTCGTCTTTTTGTGGAATATATGTAAAATTAAACATAGGTAGAAGTGTTTTTAATAAGTCACGTTTTGACTTATTTCGTTTAACTATGTATATCAGAAATAAAAAGGTCATAAAATTATATATTATTAATGCATATATCATAATATATATTTCTATTAAAAAAAAATATAAAATAAATATATTGTAATAATAAATCACTCGTGGGAGAGCCATACTGAAGCATTTGCGGACGCACTAATTGGGCCGGCTCTTCCGCAATGATACCACGGGCTTACAGAATACTCAGCGTGAAACGGTACTTGTGCTATGTTTCGCTGAGTGTTTAAGGATATCGGAGGCCCTTAAAATGCCGCTTATGTGGCGTAAAAAGCCGGCAACACAACCAATGCGCGGACTGTGGCGCGGTTGTCTATAGGCGGCGGTGTTCTCTTACCACATAGGAGATCCACCTGCTCCGTTGTCTGCTATACTATATAAAAAGTGTATATAGAAAATCAAATAAGTTGTACGTTTAAATATAAAGTTAGTATAAGAAACAGGCTTTTTTAAAATTATTATTTGAACTATCAATATTACTGTTACATATGACGATAATTTTATTACATTTTAATAGAAAAAGACAGCTATATACGACAGTTTTCATTCGTTCCTAAGATATTTTCGACTATCCCACGTATAATACAAAACCGGAAACCATCTAGTAAAAACATTATCAATATACTTTATCTTGTATCATAGTAATTAAGAGATTAACATACATAGAGTCATGTCAATCAAGACACGGATTACTGACCACTTTATTTGAATTACATAATTCATTTTGACAAACACTTTTAAAATATTACATAGATTTATATTCTGAATCTACGCTGTGGGTGATGGAGCTACTTCGTCTATTTCAGAGACTCAGTATAAATAAGGCCAGCTAATGTTTTCCTTGAGTAGTGAACACACTATCGTTCATATGACCTTTGTTTAGGCTGAATCCATAGAAGGATATAAAAGATGCGAAAATTTGAATTCACGAAATGTTCCACAAATTAGTAATTTGCATTTTATGCCGCACACCACCGCTCTGTAGAATCTACTGCCTGTTGTATTTCCATATCAACATGACTTGAGGGACTTGTAAAATCCACCATTCGCAATAAAACGTATCTATCCCTAAAAGGCCGGCAACGCATCCCTGACCGCTTATTCTCCTGCTAGTATGCCAACGTTTTCATGAAAAAAATTCAAATCGCCCAATATCGAACCGCGAACTTATCGTGATGGACCTTCTGTTATGAGTTCAGCCTTTGGTTACTTGTGAAAATAAATTTTATCGTCCTTTATTGTAATACTGATAAATGCAACCTGTAATTTCAGAAAATAGGATTACAGGAACTTTGTTTAAATATAGATTTAAAATTACTATAACATCAATATATTTTTATTAACAAAATAAAATGTATGAACAAGAAACCGTATTGTTTTTGTATCATGGTTAAGATATATTTAATCGAGTATTATCTAATGCTTAATTAATTTAATATTATGTTAAAAATTGAATACCGAATACTTTTTAATATATTTTTTGTTTGTTACAGATTATAATGGTATGAGGAAGTCAAAGAAAATGGCTGACACAGAGAGCATTATAAAGACTAAAATAGATACAAATGTCAACGAAGAGAACATAGATACAAAATATAACATATCGCCCGTTACAATGTTTAGTAAAAAACCTAATTTTATCATTTATAACAATTATTACAAAGAAGACTTAAGGAGGATAGCTTTGAAGAGAGACTATAGCTTCTACAATTACTGCTTCATCAGTGTATGTCTTAGTTTTATATTAGGTTTTATCATCGGAGTAGTACTAATGAGAGCGCAAACAAATATTGCAATAAAAAATTCAAGACACGTTAGTTCAACAGTCAGAGCTTTAAATTCGTTAAAACTGCCTAAAGATACGAGAGAACTAGAAATATTAGACAAAAAAGCATTCTCCGCTGTATCTTTTACAGGAGATAATCATAAATACAAAGATATATACCCGAAAAGCCTAACTGATGATATGAAAGAGATATTAAAAGACAACAAAATGAATCATGAGCCCAAAAAACTGAATTTCAATAGAACGGTACATGTTCCTAATGAAAATACCGTACTCTACGGTAACATCTTCTGGGGTACAGAAGTGGAAAACTCTATGCCTCAAGGATATGGCGAGAACACAGCGGAAATCTGGGAGCAGTATGTCAATCAAAGTGAAGTTATGAAAATGGAAGCCGGATGCGGAAGGATGCAGAATCGACTTGTTACTTTTAAAGATGGCATTCAGGCTTGTGTACGTTATAGACAGAATACAGATCAAATTCAAGGAGAAATATTTAGCTTCTACGTGGCTCGCCTGCTGAATCTTACGAACTTAGCACCAACAGTTGTGAAAATAGTTGATGTAAAGGATAAACTATGGTCAAACGTAGCAATTGATATTGCAACAGCACAGTGGAATTCGAATAGAGCTGTTATTTTGACACAGTACATACCATCTCTGGAATCAGCTACTATTCCTGATATATTCAAACCATCAAACCGTCACTTAAACAAAAAAGACGTACAAGATATAACGTTAAAAGAAAAAGATAATAAACCATTCCTTTTAGATAAACTTAAATCGAAAAATATTAAAAGCAAAACAGAAGACAGAGATTTCGATCATGTTGATATGAAATTGAATAAAAAAACTAAAGACTTATTTGTGGAACTTGCACAATGGTCTGATTTAATTATTTACGACTATCTAACGGCAAATTTAGATAGGATTGTAAATAATCTATTTAATTACCAATGGAATGTTAATATCATGGACGGTCCAGCCCATAATTTAGCGAGAAAGATGGACAGCGGACTCCTTATGTTCCTAGACAACGAATCTGGACTGTTGCATGGCTATAGATTATTAAAGAAATATAACGTTTATCATAGTTTAATGTTGGATAATTTGTGTGTGTTTAGAAAGAGGACAGTGGACTCGTTGAGGGAATTAAGTGAATTATCAATTGGTACTAAATTAAGTGAAATATTTCATAAGAAAAATAACGCTGTAATTAGAGATATATTGCCTCCGCTACCGGAGAAAAACGCGAAAATATTACAGGAGAGAATCAATAAGGTCCTAAGCCAAATTGAAAAGTGTGAAAGAATGTTTGGAACAAGATAAACAAAAAAAAATGGATTCTACTATAGTTAAAATCAAACCTCCTTATTTATAAACGTTGCTTAACTTGAAACAATGTTTAATATTCTGCTGTTTATTATTTCTTTAGTGGACAATGGAGCAGATAGGTCTCCTATATGGTAAGAGAATACCGCCGCCCATGATTGTGTTGCAGGCTTTTTACGCCGCTTAAGCGGCATTTTTAAGGTGCCTTTAATATCCCCACTCACTCTGCGAAACACAGTACAAGTACTGTTTCATGCTGAGTATTCTGTGAGCCTGTGGTTGATGATGGCGAGTTGGCCAAATTAATGAGTAAGCGTATGCTTCAGCATGGCTCTTCCACGGGTAAAATTTCCTCAGTAAAGTGCATTTATTGTTACAAAAACGACACTATAAATAAAATAAATGGGATATTTTAATATTTCTTAAGTAAGGGAGGTACTGGGCAGCCTTGAGATGCAAACCTAAAAGACATATTTATTTGCTAAGAATTTATAACACTATTTAGAGTCGATAGAATATTAATTTGTGCGAAAAATGTATCAATTTCTTCACAATGGCTGCTGTATCTTAATTTAATAATATAATAATTGTAAAAATGTATATTATGTGAAAAAAGTGATAGCATTTTTGATACCAAATATAATTATTTATTGTAAAATATATGTGCCAGTAACGTGTGGTGATATTTAATTAATTTTTGTAAATATTTTAGCGAAAGTGGAATTGCATAATCTTGTAATTTAAATTTTACGTTATAATTGCTTAAATGAATTTTTTGTGTTGTAGATACAACCAGACCAATATTTATTATAGTTTCTGCAGTAGGTACAGACACCTACGCAGTATCTAATTTGGCAATATCGCGTGAAGGTGAATTTTCGAAATGTTATAACGTCAAATCGGCGCGTCTTATTAAGAACACTTCTAATCGTAAATAAAATCAAATTTTAAAAATTAAATTCATGATATGCATTCATAAGTATAAAAAATCCAATATAAAATCATCCTTTTATTATATATTATTGTTAGAAATACTGAAAATATTGTGGTACAGTGGTTAAAGTAAATTTAGTGGTGGGTTTGTACACCGCATGTTATATTTTGACCGATTTTTATTATTTTTACATAAATTTCTTTTGTTTTGTAAAATTATTTCCAATATTAGAATTGTTCTTAAATGCATTGATGGAGAGATAGAGAATAACAGAAGTGATTTATGTTCATATGTTACTAATCCGATACGGATTCCACTTGAGCTGTAAGTTATGTAAATATATTATGTAATTATAATAAAACGAATGTTAAAGTCTTTGTTGTTTATTTAAGAAGCCCTCATACATAATTGATACTTAAGGTACAATGCCTTCTTTGAGACAGTGGTTTGACACACTGCAATTATTTTGAAATAATTTCATTTTCATGATTTTCTGTTAACATCTTACTGATGAATTTTGATCTGTAATAAATATAAAATTTGGCAATTTATGAGTATAAATGTGATGTTTATCATTCCACAATTGTCTTTTAAGGCACTTTTGCCGTACACGACCATGTTGTGAAATCTGCTGCCTGTTATAGAGATATTTCCCAATACGATTTGCGGGCCTTCATGTAGAAAAGTACTTATTCCCAAAGACCGGCAATGCACCAGCTAGCTAACCGCGAACCGCGTGCCCTAGTTGAGCCTCCTGCTCGTTTGTCTCCGTTTTCTTAAAAAAATATTTAAATAAAGTTACTACATTCCAATAGTTAAAAAGTGACATTTATTGAAAGATGATAGCAAAGAAAGAGAAATATTAAATAGCTTAAGCACTAATAGATTTATTTAAGTCTGAAAGCGCTATAAAGTTATGAAAATCCCCGCTTTTTAGAGACAAAAATAAGTAGTCATTCCCAAATGACAAACCTGAATAGATCTATGAACAATACTCCGTAGAATATATCCGAGATAGATCAGAATTTCTTAAACTTTTTACTGTCAGTGACCACTACCACAATTCGAAAACTTATAAAAACCAGTTTCAATGAATATTTTATAAAACATATCTATTAAATGGTCAATTTAATTGCACAAAAGACTTGTTGAAAGAAATTTTTTAATAACTGGTAAAAAACATTAAATTATAGCAAATATTTACTAAACTGCTTCCTATCCGATGTTACATTGCCAAAAGTTAGCTATAGTAAGAAGAACACTAACAAACCATGCCATATATGATAAACAAGCATACTTTACGAAAGCAAATGACCAGAGAGAAATTGAGCAGAAATAGAAATATTGATATACTGATATTTTATTATATAAAAGGATTTTTGATAATGTCAAATAAAAGACTCAATTACATTTCCGAAAAAAACCAAAAACAACAAACAACAAACGCATAATTTTCACATTAGATGACAATATTAATATTGCAGAACTGACAGGTGTCAGCGGTAAAATAATATTATAGATGATTCAAAAGCATTTATTCAAATAGGGGGCCTATTAATAATAATTAATTATAAGGGTCACTTTTGCAAGTTCGTATACAAAAGTAAAGCTACCATTGGTTCGGTAGATAAACCTCTGCGTGATGACCCAACAAGAAACTCTTAGGGTTTAATTTTTTAAATCGCCAAATTTATAATGGTTTATTTATGTTTCCTTGTTTAAAAGGTGGTAGTTGGAGCAGAAGTTTCCATGAATCTTTGTCTTCTATCTGTAATTGGTTTATGTAATAAACTTTGTTAATTAACGATTAAAATTAAAAGAAAACGCCTACATACAAAGAGGTATTGCTTTAAATAGATAATATTTTTTCAAAAAATGACTCATTCTTAACAGAATAATACAGATTTATCTACCGGTTAAAAACTACAATACTGAACAAACTTCACCTTAAATTTTGTAATGAATTCTATACACCGCCCACCTGGCAGATCACTTTTAAACACACAATACTTTTCTACGGAAATAGTACGGTGTACGTAAAGACTGTGTATCTGTTAGTGTTTTTTTATGTTAAAGCGGACAACGTAGCAGGTGGTTCTTCTATTTGGTTAGAGAACATCGCCGTACATGGGCAATCGCGACAGAGCGCGACTTGATTGTGTTGCCGGCTTTTTATGTCACTTAAACGGTATTTTATATGGTATATATGGATGGATATATGATAGGTGGAGCTATAGACGAGCCGGCCTAATAAATGCGTCCGCATATACTTCAGCATGGCTCCAGGGGTGACAAATAAAAATGTATATGCCAAAAAAGTCGCTGGAGTCAGAAATAAAATTAGTTCCACGAACTTAGTTGATTAATTTCTGAAGTATTTAAGTGATAAGCATATTTTTATTGTTATTTTTCAATAGATAAGCGAAAAAGGAAAAGGATATGAATGTACTACATATCACAAACTTTGAAACACGCAATAAAATTAAGATCCACACCACAATTATATATGTCTAATATATTACACATAATAGTATGAACATAAGAAAAATAAATTAATATGAAAATTTTGATAGCCTCATAGCTAAATGGTTTTATAAGTGTACCATGATGCGAGAGGCATCGGGTTCGAAGCCCAGTCCGAACGATTATAATTTAATTTATAATTTATTCAGTCTTGACAGGGCTTGACAGTGTTGCGGAGTATCTTAATACTGTCGCACCCGTGAGAGAACCACGCTGAAGCATATGCTGGCGCACTAATTGGGTCAGCTCGTCCGAAGTGATACCACTGGCTCACAGAATTATCAGCGTGAAACGGTACTTGTACTCTGTTTCGCAGAGTGAGTGAGATTATCGGTGGCCCTTAAAAATGCCGTTTAGTGGCGTAAAAAACCAGCAACACAACCATGCGCGGTCTTAGGCGCGATTGTTCATGGGCGGCGTTGTTCTCTTACCATATGGGAGACCTGCTCCGTTCTCCGGTATAGAATAAAAAATAAATAAAATAAATTGCGTAGTTTGAAAAACTTATTAGTTATTATTCTTTGTTTTGGTTAATATTAAAAATAAATATTTTATTTTGTGCTCCATTCTGTAGAATTCTATTCTGAAAGACGAATCCAGGAGTAAAAAATAGTGCCTATATTAATGAACGAAATATAATATTTCAAAATCGAACTACCAAGTCCTTGTCTAACTTATAACTTAAAGCTAATATAAATAATATGAAATTTAAACTGCCGTATTCAGACAAAACATACAAAATTATAAGGAAATTATGACCCTATCACATTGATATAGAGTATAAAATCTATTGTTAATTTGACCTTTGTTAATTATAAAATAATTACGGAAATTAAGTCCTAATTACAGACACCTTTAAGAAGATAATCCTATGAGAGGCCGTTCCAAGAGGGTTCTTTTGAATATTCTTTTATGCGACTAAAGGCTGTATTTTATATATATTTAGGGGTCATGTTTGACTGTATATTAGTCTATTGTATGGCAATTACCCTTGTCTCTCGCGACCCTAATTAATTAATAATCATTTATTTTTGAGCGGGAAAAATTTTGAAATCAGATATCGTTGTGGAATTTGAAAAACATCATTCTTTCCCATACGTTGATGGCATCATATTTTGAATGTCATTTATATTCTACCATTATCTTGTGACGCACTTATTGTCTTTCAAAAATGTTTTATTTCATTAGTAGACTAATTTAAAGTGAGATAATTTTATTGATTCAATTCGAGTAGCAATGAAAGCCTTACTTCGAATCTTGAGGAAACGAGAGAAAAATTATCCTTTTTTATTTTATATTCTATAGCAGACATTGGAACAGGTGGGTCTCCTATATGGTAAGAGAACACCGCCACCCATGAACAACCGAGCCAAAAACCGCACATTTCTTGTGCTGCCGGTTTTTTACGGCACTTATAAGAGCCTCTGATATCCTCACTCACTCTGCGAAACACAGTACAAGTATTGTTTCACATAGAGTATTCTGTCAGCTCGTGGAATCACTTCGGTCGAGCCAGCCCATTTTGTGCGTCAGCATGGCTCTCCCACGGGTGAAATTCCTTACTAAAATAAAATTCCGTTAAAAAAATCTACCATTTAGTGTTACTATAAACAACCGATGCACTTTCGTATAAGTGATTATTTTCTAAATATAAAAATAGATTTATCTAGAAAAAGTTGTCAAGACATCAATAAATTATAATTTATATCGCACGGTTGGGATGTGGCTGTATATCATGTTTAGATAATTGACGTCAAAACCCAAACTACTGAATCTTGATTAATCTGTTGTTGAAATTAATATTATCTGTATTTTATTGAAAATAACTATTGAAAAGCTCATGTCAAAACGATAATTCTAGTAATAATATATTATAAACTCCACAACTTATAATTATGGATGGATTTCTGTTCCTCTTTCACGCATAAAGTTATTTAAAACATTAAAGAAACATTATTACATTATAGATTATATATCAGAATAACACATAGGTTATATGTGTAATTTTATCGAAACATATGAATTTAAGAAAAACATAAAAAACGCCACATATGTCGAATTCAGTAGAATAGCGGGCAGAACAACGTCTGCCTAGTCTACTGGTATTTACATATTCGCGGAAATTTTTCGAAGGTATTCTTATTGAAACAAGGACAAACGGAGAATTACGTCTGGATTATGTCAAACATGACTTTCCAGGTTCTCGAAATACAAGGAAAAATAGAGCTGGAGCAATCAAACCAAAGTTGTGTATTGTAATTGTAAGACGGGCTGGTTTCCGTAACACGACGACATTATTGCATATATTTGGCGTGGGATTGTGTATAATATCATCATCATCGTCTTTTAAAGTCCACTGCTGGACATAAGCTTCCCCCAAAGACGCCCACCTATTGCGATCTTGAGCAATCTAGATTCAGCACTTGGCCGCGATCTTTATGAGACCGCCATAGTAGTGGAATGTCAAGTGTATATACCATCATCATCATTTCAGCCGTAAGACATCCACTGCAGGACGTAGGCTTACCCTTTGGACCACCATGCATACCTATCGGAGGCAACCTGCATCTAGCGCCTTGCAGCGACCTTTATAAGGTCGTCTGTCCACCTTGCGAGTGGACGTCCCACGTTGCGCTTGCCGGTCCGTGGTCTCCACTCTAACACTTTTCGGTCCCATCGGCCATCTGCGCGTATGGTATATTTACATGCAATCCATCAATTACGTCTTAATACAGACGAAGCCGCATGCAGAGTTAGCTACAGTTAAGAATTCTTAAACACAAATATGTATGTATATTGGCATCCAATAAATAGCCATTTTGAATATAATTGTGTCCGCTTGAATAACATGACAGGATAGCGTGACTCGAGACGTCTTGATACTTTTATTTTTTTAATCATTTTTCTGATCGGTGCGATATTTGGTGCTTCCTTTTATTACTTTTTGACAGGTCGACGTATTAAAAATGATACTGTTGAATCATTTTAAAAAGAAAACTTAAAGTTACAATTAAAAAAAATACAATTATAAGTGTTTCTTATGAAATGCATAGCTAATTTGATTAGTGAATGTAAATTCGCTTATATTACAACCATTTATAAAATAACTACAGTAGTTGTCCAAATGCAAGACTTAGCCAATCTTGGTCTTGCGCCAATACACCTGGTCTTGGTCTTGGTCTTGTAGCAAGAGTCTTGCATGTCTTGAAATTACCTATTACACTATTGATATTTATTAAAGTTTACCTCAGATCTTAGAAAAACCTATCAGAACAGAAACATTTTGAGGTTGAATTAGCAAAGCCATAGTAAAAACCAACCAGATTTATAAAACATGTCTAAAGATTAAATAAGAAATTCCGAAAATCACTGCCCAAAAAATAGCTGCAAGACGCAAAAGTCCTCCAGGCTTAGTCTTGTTCTTGCTCAAGTCTTACACGGTCAGTCTTTGTCTTGCTAAAATTACGCGGTCTTGGTCTTGGTCTTGGCATTTGGGCAACACTAAATTACAAACAATATAATGTATTATTTTATATAATATGCCATCAAGCCTCTATTTAATAGTTAAAGTATAACAACTGTAATGGCGTATAAAATCACAATTTGAACATTTTCGACAATTAAAATTTATATTATTCACCGTGGGAGAGCCGTGACGCACTAATTCAGCTGGCTCATCGGGAATTGGGCAGTGTAAAATAGTACTTATATAACGTTTCGCTGAGTAAGGTACCGGTACCGGTACCGATGCCAACTAAGTTATATCGCTTAATCGTTGTTAAAAGCCAGCAACACAACAAAAAGCGACTGTTTGAGCGGTTCTGTATCTGCCCCGTTGATCGCTTTATAATAAAAAAACCTACTTTTAAGAACTGATATTATTTTTCAATCAATTATAAGTATATTTTAGTACAAATATTTGGATTCATTTAAAAGGTAAATTGTTTTGAAATCCTAAAAGCTATATATATATAAGTTTTTCAAAATTTGCATGACTCAAAATTTAGAATAAGGATTCTCTTACAATGTAAATGAATCCTTATTGTGTAAGACATATTCTTGCTAAGGATTCAGAATATCCATATTAATTTGTTGAATAATATAATAAAATATATAAATAATATAGTGGGAGAACCATGCTGAAGCATATGCAGATGCATCAATTGGGCCGTCTCATCCGAAGTCAACCACGGGCTCACAGAATGCCCCACGTGAAACGGTACTTATACTGTATTTCGCAAAAAAGCTGGCAATACAATTAATGTGCGATTGTCCATGGGCGGCGGTGTTCTCCTACCATATAGGAGACCACCTGCTCCGTTATCCGCTATTTTATAAAAAATATATAATAATTTTTCAAATAATATTATGTTTTTATCATAAGTTCACGTCTGACTGGTTGCGGTATAATCTCTAGTATCATTATTTATTTTGATTAATTACAAGAAGATCTTAAAATAACAGAAATCACTTAGTGTTTGGGAGTTTTTATTTTATTATGACCATAGGAATTTAACTAGATATATTTGTCAGTCTGTTATATTTGAACAGCTTAGAAAACTTAGAAAGCTGAGTCTAGTCATCAAAGACTTATATTACATTCCTATAGTTTTTTTTATCATGGTGGGATATATTAGTAAGGAAAGTACAATGTTTTTTATGGTACAGCGGTATCCTATATGGTAAGAGTACGCAACATTCAGCGCATTGGTTGTGTTGCCAGCTTTTTACGCCACATAAGCTACTTTTAAGAAGAGCCGTTCCAAGTACAACTACCATTTCACTTTGAATATTCTGTGAACCACATTTCGGACGAGCCGACCTAACTAGTGCGTCCGGTGGCTCTCCCATAGGTTTTATTTACTAATAAATACTATAAAATTAAATATGGTTTTTAATACGATAACATTTTGAGACTGTACAATACTTCATTAAAATAAATTTCAAAGCAAGTGGTTAGAACGCATTCTTGTAAAATATTGTACAAATAAATTGGAATATACCATTTTTTATAGTCTATTATAATTTGTTCAGTCAAAATTGAGTTTTTGTGTGGTTTATTGTGGAAAAAATAATATTCATCATTTGCGTAATTTTTTTATTTATTTTATAGCGGACAACGGATCAGGTGGGTCTCGTATATGGTAAGAGAACACCGCTGCCCATGGACAACCGCTTTTAAAAGCATTAAGCTATGAGGCTTTTATTATATCAGTGTAAAACGATACAACATTTACTGGTAATTGGTATCAATGAGGACGAGCTGGCCCAATAAGTGGTTCAGCATGGCTCTCCCACGGGCAAACGAAGGTTAAACAAACAAAGCGCACATTTTGGCGCGATGATAGATGGGCGGCGGTGATCTCAAGGATATACGCCTGCTTTTTTATCTGCTATATCAATGTTTCCCAACCTACGGCCCGTGGACACCGGAGGCTCGCGATATATAGGAGTGTGCGGAGTCATCTCTGGACCAAAAATACTAGTTATAACTAAAATAAATACCTAATCTGATTTTCTTTCTGTTTAGTTTATTAAGGGGTCCATGAAAACTGTCCTTGAATTCCTAGGGGTCCGTGGGTGAAATAGGTTGGTATGTTATAACTACTACGCTCGGATTTTCGCTACGTGATCGAAACTAAAGCTACCAACATAGCCCGGCGAATTAGCAAGCTGAAGTGGCAATGGGCAGGCCACATCCCACGTAGAGGGGATGGCCGATGGGGCCGAAAAGTATTAGAGTGGAGAACACGGACAGGCAAACGCAGCGTGGGAAGTCCACCCACAAGGTGGACAGACGACCTTATAAAGGTTGCCGGAAGACGCTGGATGCAGATCGCCTCCGGCAGGTATTCATGGAAGTCCAAGGGAGAGGCCTATATCCAGCAATGGACGTCTTACGGCTGAAATGATGATGAACTGACTGACAAAAAGCAAAATGAGGATAGAAATGTTCACGTAAACGTTGGACGTTGAACCGTAATTTTAATACAATTTAATGCAAATTTGTAAAGCAATAAATTACACCTAATCTGCAATGGGTTCCTTTATTTGCCTTCTATAATTTGTCTAATACGAACCGATTTACATTTATATCACATCTTGTTATATTAATTGTGGGTGTGTCCGTTCACACGACCGGCGATTGAATCGCCCAACAAACGCTAATGAATTAATAATACTTTTAATGGTTAATAAAATGTTTTATTTAACTATAAATGTTATTAAGTTTGTATGTCTTTTCTTAATTTTTCTGTCATTTTCACAACTACACGCACAATGTTATAAGCTGTCCAAAGTTATATATTATTATAAAGAAAACCTTGGACTCCTTATTAAATAATTAGAAAAGAAATGTAACCTTTAAAACCCTTACTTCTAGTCTTATAAATTAACAATTATGTGTACAATATAAATCAATAATTCCTAAAATAATTATTTTCTAATAAAAAAAATGACATCTTGTCAAGTGTTGACATTCAGGCTTTGTCTATGCTAGATAAAGAAAACAGTTTTATTTAACAAGGAGTCCAAGGTTTTCTTTACATGTATAAAAATATATTTTCCTCATATTAAAACCCATAGTTAAAATAAATAAAATATTTAGGCGAAATGTTTTTTTTATGCTTTGCGACTCCAATTAAGTCAGTCGCTTAAAAACGATTGCGAGTCAATGTTCTAAAATGCTCTCCGAATGTCTTAGCAACCGTGACGTTTATGGTGCCTGTTGTTCACCAACGACCAGTGAAGGAAGTAGCTAGGATTGAAAGATTATTCACTTTCATCAGAAAACCATGCCATTATTCAAAACCATTATTTATTGCACAAAAATATATAAAAATTTTGATTATTTTCTATATTGACTAAATATATTATAAATATAATAATTATTACTAATGTAAATAAAACTCCACAAAACCAAGCACCGTATGTAACACGCCTTACTAGTTTACTAAAAATAAATCTATTTAAATATAAATCCTTAACGTCTGAAATTGTTAATTCATTGCCGTGGTAATTAGTTACATGTCTTAATCATTGTCAAATACCGAATCTTATTTCAGACATCCCAAAGTAACCGAAAAAAGGTTCCAGGAAATTCCAGGAAACGGATTTTTTGTGGAAATTGTGGCAAACGAGCAAAGGACTCAACTAGGATACGCGGTCCACCACGTATAGAAACTCCTAGGTATTACACAGCAGCGTGTGCGTCGTCGGCGAGAAATAGGTACTTTTTTGAACGTCAACAAGTCATTATGGTTTAGTAATACCTCCACTGGCAGCTGATTCCACAGAGTATTGGTGCGTGGCACAAAAAGCCTTAAAAAGGCTCAGGTATGGAACAAAAAGACGTGAAACGGTACTTGTACTGTGTTTCGCAGAGAAAGTGACTATATCGGGTAAAAAGCCAGCAACTCAACCAGTGCGTGAACTGTGGCGCGGTTGTCCATGGGTGGCGGTGTTCTCATACCATATAGGAGACCCACCTAATCCGTTGTCCACTATAGAATAAAATAAAGGTGAAACTATGTATTCTGTCTCAATATTCGATGCTAGACTTGCAGGTAATAATCCAAACAACTCCTCCGAAGATTCTCCATGATAAATGCAATAGCAGATGCTGAACGAACCAATATCTCTACGCAACGCTAAAGAGTCAGAACGGAAATGATTTCATTATCAGCCTATCAAGTCCACTCAGACATAGGCCTCCCCTAAACGCGAACCTATTACGATCTTAAGCGATATGGATCCCGTGGTTGCCTGCGACCATCATGAGGTCGTCTTTCCATCGCGTGACAGGACATCCCACTCTGCGTTTTCCGGTACGCGGTCGCTACTCGAGAACCTTTCTTCCCCAGGAAGTATGGTTACCGGATCAGAATAGCACCACTCCCAGTCTTCCTAACGCGATGTCGTAAGAGGCAACTAAAGGACACTTCACCGGGCAGCAGCGCCCTTTCGAGTACAGCAGATGTTCTGCGATCACCAACCCGAGTGCCAAGGGTGGTGATTAAGGCAAAACAAACCCCCCATGGAAAGGATTTGGTCCTCAACAATTCGAGCCAAAATATTGAATGAATGAATAAATTTGAATGAATGTAGCCTTTGTATATAGATTATAAATTATTGTGTGTAAAGGATATTTAGATAAAATAATTGCTTTTCGAGAATCTTTAATTTTAATACTATTTGCAAGTGATACAGATGAATTATTGAGTTTTGATTTGATTGATAACGTATAATATTTGTAAAAAAAAACTAAAGATCTTTTGTTAAGATAATTTATATCACAGTTCCGAAGTAAAAGCCAAAAAGAGAAATGTTATGTTCTGCATTCATAATTTATAAATAAATTGAAAATGGATTTAGACATATTCTTACACGATAGGTGATAATTTGAATAAGTTATTGAGTGGACCCACCAAGTTAGTTATTTTTTATACAAATGCAAATGTTTTAGCCAAATGTCAATGGGATGGTGTCATGCTATACGGAAATATACTTTAAGCAATAGCATTCCTTGAAAAGATTTATTAAAGTTTACTAAAGCTGGTATATCATCTATTACTGAAGTAATCTGTAGCTTTATGTGCAGGTTTAATTATTAATAAATATAGTCTAATTGTCTTTACATCATTAAGTTTTGTTAATTTTATTCCGCTTAGATTTGTTAAACATGATGATGGTCTTTTACCCTTGCCCTATTTAAATTCAAATTTTATGTTTAGTATGTTTTTGTGTCATTAACTTCTTCTCATAACTATCTAGAATTATGTGTGTCATATGACAAATTTAAGTTAAATATTATTTATATACATAATACAACCAAAACGCGGATCCCTGGGCGATGGAATTCTGTTACCATATAGGAGGCCCACCTGTTCCGTTGTCCGCTATAACACAAAAAAAAGTAAAACTCACCTATTCGACATTATAATGTAAGAAATGCAGGCCACATTTCAACATTTGCCTAATACCATCCATAATGCCCATAGATAACCATTGATACCTACAATAAATAACGATAAAAAATTTAAATAATTACGCAGTTAGGAGACACGTTTGAAGCGTTAAATTTAGTGTTATAAAAATCAATATTTTATTGAATAACTAGTTTTTGCAACCGCCTTCATTCCTAATATTATAATTACACAGCTTTAGGACAACTTGTAAATTACCTCACGAAAAAACAAAAAAAAATTGTGTATAAATTTAAAATTACTCCTTAGACCAGGTATTTATCTAATATTGTAAAAATGAGGGATTTGTAGGTTTGTAAAAAATCTGATTTTAACTGTTTGGACTGAATTTAAAATTGTAACAGTCATGGAAAGTCATTATTCTAGCGCATAAATAAGCTACAATAATATTTTTTTATAGTATAGCGGGCAACGGAAGTGGGTCTCCTTTATGGTAAGAGAACACCGCCGCCCATGGATAATCGCGCCACCGTCCTCGCATTAAATGTATTGCCGGCTTTTATCCCCACTTAAGCGGCATTTTTAAGGGCCTCCGATGTCTTAACTCATTCTGCGAAACACAGCCATCATCATCATTTCAGCCGTAAGACGTCCACTGCTGGACATAGGTCTCCTCCTTGGACCTCCATGAATACCTGTCGGAGACGACCTGCATCCAGCGTAAAAACAATAAAACAAAAAACAAAAGTAAACATCATATCACTTCGGACGAGCCGGCCCAATTAGTGCGTCAGCATATGCTTCAGCAAGGCTCTCTCACGGATGAAATATTATATTATATAAACCTTTTATAATTTTTATACCCGAAAGAAACAGCGATGAGTTATTTAACTATATCTAGCTATATATACAGCTATAACATACATAATTCGCTGTGGATTTTTCTTCATCCCAAAACATTGTAACGGACCATGCAGGTTGTATTCTGCATTATCAAACCTCTTTTCTCATCATTGTCTCATCGAATTCTTAATTCAAAATAACGAATTACTTTCCGAATGCGCGCTTGTCATTTAATCAAGCGTAATATGTTTCTATAATCTATATCAACTAATGTCAAAAAACTTTGGCGCCATTGCAATGCCGCGTCATGTTTTATATTACTTTCTAAAAACTATGTATTTTCACATAAGATACCAACGTGAAATAATAATTGAATTGTGTTTGTGTATTTTGAGTCTTTAAAATTATACCGCAAAGCAGAATGAAAAGTAACACAACCAAATCGTGGATTGTGACGCGTTTGTCAAACGCGGCGGTAATCTCTTACCATAGAAGAGACCCGCTTTGTTACCCGCTATATCATAAAAAATTGCGTTATCTTAGCATATGCCTTAACAGCTTATTCTTAGATATATACGATTAAAGACATTGAAAATGCAGTGAAATGTGATTTTCTTTTAAATTGTGCGTGTGCCATAAGGAATAAACTTTATAGAAAATGCAAACCCTTGGACCAAATTGATACCACAGGCGACGTTGGGTATGTAGCTAGTGTTTATATGACACTTAACTAAGCTATCTACTTGTAAAGTCTGGACCTCCCGGCATATATTTTCGTTAAAGATTATAAAGCAGATGCTTTAAATTATTAGTACGCAAATTATTGCAAAAAATATATAAACATAAATTACTATATCTATATATATATTCAAATATAAAATGCTTCTTACCCTAGAATTGGGATCCGCGTAGCCAAGTGGTTTCATAAACCACGAACGAAGAGGTACCGGGATTCAATTAGTCCGGACAATATAATTTAATTTATGATTTAACCCGTAAAAGGCTTTATATGATTATTTAATTTCATTATATGTTTATACGATGGTTATAATTTGAAAATATCAATAATTTCTCTGGTAATTTTTCTTGGACAGTTATATTTTAATTTATTGTTTAACCCGTAAAAGGCTTTATATGATATTTTGAATTCATTTTATGTTTACTATAGTTCTAGTAAGAAAATATCAATAATTTATAATTACTACTCTAGTACTACGCAGCAGATCTGTGGAAGACGACTCTTTGAGCTCTACTTTACTCTATTTATCGAGAGGTTTAAACGAATTGATAACGCTCATGACTCATAAAGGATTTTTAACTTAAAATACCTTTAAGCCAGCCTACCTTTTAGGGTTCCTTATGATTGACAACTTGTTTCTTTTACATGCTAGTTTATTCAGCCCCGGAACTAGGGGAGGGAGGGAGGGGGGAGGGCAAGCCGAGGCCTGTGCTCCGGGTGGCAAAGTCATGGGGCGGCAAAATCAGGGGGCCGTCAAACATAAGTAAGGTGGGACGGCATTTTTCAGTTTTTGCCCCGCCTTAAAAAAAATGAAGATCCGGGGCTGAGTTTATTCTATAGCGGACAACGGAGCAGGTGAGTCTCTTATATGATAAGAGCACAGCTCCGCCCATGAATAACCGCGTCGTAGTCCGCGCATTGGCTGTGTTTCTGGCTTCTCAACGCCACTTAAGCGATGTTTTTAAGGGCCTCCGATAGCCGCACTCAGCGAAACAGTAGAAGCACAAGTTTCAAGCACAACTACCTACCATTTCACGTTGAGTATTCTGTGAGCCTGTTGTATCACTTCGGATTAGCCGGCCAAATTAGTGCGTTAGCAGCGTCAAACATGGCTTTCCCACGGGTGCGGCAGTATTAAGACATTTGCCCGGTCACTGTCAAACCTTTCCAGAGACGGAATAAATTATAAATTAAATTATTATTGTGTGGATGGAACCTGATACCTCTCGCTTTACAGTACACTTATTAAACTACTTAGCTATGAGGATCTCAAAAATTCGGTTTTACAAATAAAATGAAATAAGATATTTAAAAGGTTTTCTTTGACGTTCTTCAAGGTACAAGTAAACACGTCCACAGAACCCGTGAATTATACATAATCACCCCTATCCGCGGCTTAATCGGTCAAACAACTCGCCCTGCGCAGGCGCAGGTTATTTGTCTTTATCTAAATCGTATGTCTGTCTATCTGTCACCTGTTTATGTATGTCACTTGTATATTTTGCGTGTCATTTGCGAAATGACTTGAGGTATTTACATGTTTTATTAGTTCTTTATAATTCTATACAATTTGTGAATCGATTCTCAGAGAAATAAAATAGCATCTTTTAAAAGGAAGGCTTTTTTTAGTATAGCGGACAACCGAGCAGGTGGGTCTCCTATTTGGTAAGCGAACACCGCCGCCCATAGACAATAGCGCCACAGTCCGCGCATTGGTTGTATTGCCGGCTTTTTACGCCGCTTAAGCGGCACTTTTAAGGGCATCCGATATCCGCACTCACCCTGCGAAACACATTACAAGTACCGTTTCACGCTGAGCATTCTATGAGCTCGTAGTATTACTTCGGACGAGCCAGCCCAATTTGTGCGGCAATATATGTTCCAGCGTGGGTCTCACACGGGTGCTTATGTGGCTATCCCACGCTTATGAAATATATTATAATATTTGAGTATTATGGGTTATTTATATTATATTACAAAGAGTTTATATGTTGATGTCGTGGTAGGGGGTTATCTCTAGATCTAATAAACAGATCTTCAAAATTCTATCACCAATAGAAAGCTACGCTATTTGTGAGTAATAGAGGCTATATTTACTCGAAAAGTGAGCCTTTTCATGGTAGTCGGATTTATAAAGTTAGTCGAAAAAAAACGGTCGATCCATAATGTTTCTTACGAACGCTACCTTAATTTTGAGAGGTATATTTGAATTATAGAGAAAAAATGAAGAGTCTATAAAGTCCTTGAGAGCCTCGTAGCTTAATGTTTTTGAAAAAGTGTACCATGAAGCGAGAGGTATCGGGTTCGAATCCCGATCCGAACAATTATAATTTATTCGGTCTCTGGAAGAGCTTGACAGTGGCCGGATGAATGTCTTAATAATGTCACACCCTTAGGAAAACCATGCAGAATCACATGCTGACGCACTAATTGGGCCAGCAGTGGGCCCTTCCAAAGTGATATCACGGGCTCATAGTATCATCATCATCATCATCATCAGCCTAACATCCACTGCTGGACATAGGCCTCTCCAAAAATGGGTGGTTATTATGTCAATCACCACGCTTAGCAGGCGGGTTGGTGATCGCAGAACATCTGTTGTACTCGAAAGGGCGCTGCTGCCCATCCTCCGGTGAAGTGTCCATCAGGCTCATAGCATACTCAGGGTGAATCGGTGTAAAAATTCGACAAAACAACCAATGTGTGCACTGTAGACTGTGGCGTGGTTGTTCATGGGCGATGGTGTTCTTTTATCATATAGGAAACCACCCACCGTTATCCGTTATAGTAAAATTAAAAAAAATCGCGACAACATATATCTATTTCTCATGTTTATATGGCAAAACAATATTTACCAGATGAGCTAGTATTCAATATATTAATAATTATTCAAGATTTTGTAATTTTTTTATTTATTTTTTATTTTGTTTAGTTAAATAGTTATGATCATTTGTTAAATAAAGTGACCTATTAGCCTTAAATATAGGAGCACCTAGTTCAGGTACGATTTAATTAAAAAGCATGCGTAGAAGTACCTAAATCTTTAATTATTTAAAAGTGCCGCTTAAGCGGCGTAAAAAGTCGGTAACACAATCAAAGCGCGGACTTTGACGCGTTTGTTCATAGGCGGCGGTGTTCGCTTACCATACAGGAGACCTACCTGCTATAGAATAATACAAAAATGTTCTGTATTTGTTTATTTTTTCTCATTGTACCTAGATTTCATTTCACTGTACCTAGATAACCACTTATGCCATATAAATAAATTTAATAGGCCTTTGTTACCTGTTGAAATTGTAATAACAAATATATATTATTATTTTTAATTATTATCATATACTCTCAGCAAATTAAATTTAAACAAATACAGAGATTATACATATGGCTTAACGGCTTTTGAATGTTATCCGTTTATTTCTTTAAAAACAATTACCCGCCTTTTCTTTCAAAATTTACGCAGCTATAATGGATTCTTTAATATTATTATTTCATAATGCTATATTATTTTAGTGATAACATAGCAAAGAACTACAGATAAATTATACTTTGTTGAATCTCAATTCAAATTGTATGGATTAATTAATGGCGTTGCGTAGAGATGTTGGTTCGCTTCTTCTATAGCATTATATATGCAGAATAGAAAGTTTTATCGATATCGCCTTGATGTTTGTCCTTCCACAACTTTTTTTAAGGCATTTTGTGCCGCGCACCACCTCTGGGGAATCAGCTGCCAGCAGAGGTATTTCCAAACCAATACAATTTGGGAACCTTCAATAAAAGAACATACCTATTCCTTTTTTATAACAACGGTGGCAAACGAGCAGAACGCTCTCCTAGGTCAAGCGGACCTCCGCCCATGGACACTCCTAGTTCTTGCAACCAAGGCCGGCAAAGAACCCGCGGCTCTGCAAGGTTTGTGATGTCCATGGGCGGAGGACCGCTTATCCTAGGTGAGTCTCCTGCTCGTTTGCCATCATTTACATAAAAAAAATACTGACTTTATCGTGACGAAAATCTTCAGTGAACCATACTACGTAAAAACTTACTTCATAGTTATTCTAGTTTTGTGTTATACCTACGCTCAACTAAACTACAATTTCGGTTGAGATTAATAAATCTCATGGAAACCCGTGAATTTCAAGAAGTGAGTGGTATAAATGTCACATAAGTGTTGTGTAGATATAAAATTAGTGCTAAGTCTGTTTGTGGATCGTATTTGTCGACGAATGTCGCGGGCTGGCGCTAGTGTCAATATTTGGGAACATTGTTTTCACTGGCTTTAGAATCACCCTTTTATTACATTAGTAGCTTTCGCTTGTGGTTTCGTCCGCCTTGATTAATAACTGAATAAGTTTTGATAATTACACAATACTCGTATAAGTCTCAAGTTTGTTAATTTGCTAAAATATTTTCCGAAAGCCTTATTTGTTTTCGCATTTCGTTAGTAATTATACACCTTTATTGTTTGAATAGTTCTCTTGAATTGTGTTTACATTTTTCGAGAATTATTGACTTTATTTTGTAAAATAAATATGTCTGTTACCAATACTTGGGTTTATATAGCGTCGCTGGTAATTTAAATTTGAACATTTTTTATTAAAAGGTTACGTTACAAAATTAAAGTACGATTTTTTACTACATTCGTCTTTTAAGAAATTTTGTTGAATCTATGGTCATTAAAAGATAATTTGACAGTTATAGTTCGTTACTACAGAATTATATAACTGTTTTGTTTAACACGTATTTTATCTTATAGAAACGGTGGCAAACTAGGAAGAGGCTCACATAGGCGGTCACATAGTAAGCGGTTCTCCGCCCGTGGACATCCCTTGTCCTTGTTAGATAACCCAAATATTATAATAATTGTGAATAAAAAAAATCTCTTTTACAATATTATAAATCAATTAACAATTCGCACATGTTCGACAAAATCTGACACATTTTACAAAAGATTATAAATGATTTTACGTTTCAGATATTTAGCAAAATTCAATTTTAAATGCGCATTGAATCTGTGGATATTAAGTTACGCGGAGCACAAAGAATTTTGCACAAAAAAAACTATTCTCTCTGGATTAGTACGTACAATAGAAACCAACGCTTCGAATTCCCTAACAAAAAAGAACGAATTCTAATTCCGTGACACAGATAATAAAAAGCATTATGTAATCTGTGAGGTTTTTTTTTCGGAGCAAGGAGTTTGTGTACGTCAAACAAAGGACCGCCAAAATCCGACCTAGAATGGGATTCTTAGTAAACAGACTGCTCAAAAAAAAAGAATTTCGATCTACAATATGTCAATTGCTAAGCTTAGGACAGATGGAGATTATAAAAGATGAGTTATTTCATGAAAATTACTTGTAGAAATATAGTTAAAATTTCAAGAATTTATTAAGTTATTTCAAATGAAGAAAGAACATTCAAATTAAAACCAGCGGCTGCCTTTTTTGACGAAGTACCTACGTTAAATATATATTTCTTAAATCAGTTCATTACTGGCGATATGTATAAAAATAATATACGTTTATTTAACTTGATCCGAAAACTAAAATACAGTCCTACAATCCTAAAGTTATCATAAAAAAAAACCTATTTTGACAGCTCGACGTAACAGCTCGAAGGCGCGTTGATTTTTTTTCAAGATGGCCGCCTCATTTGCGCGGTATTGTTATATGTTAAACTGATATACAAACGATTGTAGTGGACATTATAATATTCAATAAAAATATTTTTTAAAAAAGCGTCTAATCTTAGGCTTTGTAAAACAGATAAAGTGTAAAGTCATATTATAAACATTATAGACTTTTATTAATAATTGTTAAAGATATCTACAGTTATATCTCGCTTGCATTATTTTACCATAATAATGTAATTTCAAGTATCCGGTAGAGTTAAAACTGAAAATGTATACAATTTGTTTGAGTATATAGCGGAAAATGGAGCAGGTGGGTCCCCTATATGGTAAGAGAACACCTCCGCCTATGAACAACCGCGCCACAGTCCAAGCATTGGTAGTGTTGCCGGATTTTTACGCTGCTGAAGCAGTACGTTTTTAAGGGCCTCCGATATACTCACTCTGCGAAACAGTACGAGTACCAGTTCACGCTGAATATTCTGTGAGCCCGTGGTGTCACTTCAGACGAGCTGGCCCAAATAGTGCGTCAGCATATGCTTTAACATGGCTCTCCAAAGCATATGACTGTATGAAGACACTCTTCCGGCCACTGTCAAGCCCATCCAGAGACCAAATAAACTATGAATTAAATTATAATATATAAGTGTCCGGATCGGGACTCGAACCCGACACCTCTGGCTTCATGGCAGACCCATAAAACCATTTAGATACGATGCTCTCAAACAATCTACGATCTCACATTATATTTAAGGTACTTTAATTTATTAAAGGTATATTATAGTAAAATTAACTAATTATATATTTTTTATAAAATAACATCACGTGTCTGTTAAACTCGTATGCCTCATATGTTTACTTAGGATGGGTCATAATTATGATATTGTTGGTTATTTCTGGTTACACGGTGGCTTGAGATTATGTAACCACATTTAAACGGACTGTTTTATATTCACAATCCATATTATAAATTCCTAAAAGAATATACGGGTATCCTGTTTTGCTACAAGAGACAAATCGTAACAATTTTTAAAACACTGATGGCAAACGAGTAGGAGCTCACCTACGGCAATCGATCCTCCGCCCATGGACACCGCCAGCCTCTGCAGAGCTGCGGGTGCGTTACCGGCCTTGGAGAGGAGAAGGAAGGTGTGCGTTCTTTTCATGAAGGTCAATTATATAAGATATTATGATATCTTAGCAATGACAAACATCATTATGCCATTACAATAGCACAATACAACAATTTTGAGAGCCTCGAAGCTAAATGGTTTTATTAGTCTACCATGAAGCGAAAGATATCACACTAAACGGTACTTGTACTGTGTTTCCCCGAGTCAGTGAGGATATATTAATATTTAATATTAAATTTTAATATTTAAGCCCGCTTAAGTGGCGTAAAAAGCCGACAACACAACCAATGCACGGACTGTGGCGCGGTAGTCTATGGTGATGTTCTCTTACCATCTTGACCCACCAGGAACCCACCAGCTCCGTTTTCCGCTTTACCATATAAAATAAAATAAAAAAAACATAAAAATAAGGTAAACAGGACACAAAAATTGTGTATCTAATATTTTAATATTTTTAAAGAATTTTAATTTTTTTTTTAACTAATGTTATTCTCAAAAGTTATTTTCTTCAAGAAAATAGCGTACAACTTCCTTATAGGCTGGCGGAGCACCTGCGGCTTTGCAAGGGCTGGGGTGTCCATGGCTGGAGGACCACTCGCCCTCGGTGAGCCTCCTGCTTGTTTACCGCCCGTGTGGTAAAAAAAATAGACAACCATGAATTGGACGGGTTATTGAAAGGCTTCGTATCATTTGTGGTATGCCCGACCCCGACAATATGTCTATTGGCCGTTGTAAAATCCTCAGGAATTTCCGAAACACATTTGAAATGGTATCAGTTAATTATACATGGTGATTCAATAATGCAAGTAATGTTGCAACCATTTATCACCTCATAAATGTCTCTGCATCATGGTTCTTGTAGACCGCGGCAATTGCTCACGTCCTCCCGTGTCCATTAACCGACATCAAAGATGAGGATTCTAATTTAGTGTTTTATACAGTATATCGAAAAACGAAGCAGGTGAGTCTCCAGTAAGGTAAGAGAACACCGCCGCAGATGAACAATCGCGCTATAGTCCGCGCATTGGTTGTGTTGCCGACTTTGTACGTTAATTAAGCGGAATTTAAGGGCCTCCGATATCCTCACTCACTCAGCGACTGACACGCTGACTATTCTGTGAGTCCGTGGTATCACTTCGTAAGAGTTGGCCTAATCAGTGCGTCAGTGTATGCTTCAACATGGCTCTCCTACACTTAAGAAATATTTACACCTCATTGCTTGTGAAGAAATGAAGCCTTAAAACCTTTTAAAAATATTATATATTTAAAAAAATGCGATATTAAATGTATATTTATAACTGAAAGAAATTATGTATGACTATTCAATCAGTTTAACATGTGCCTCCTGACATTAAAATGATTTCTTCTAACGCACTCTATGCAATAGAAAAGTGATATAAAGGGTTTTTATACAGCAGGTGCAAAAGTTGATCGATGATCGGCTTATTGGCTTCTGTGAGAAAAACAGCCGCATTGACACGGAAAAAAATTGTGCAGTAAGAAATGTGGGGTCGCCTTTTGAATCTGATGAAAACCCGATTCGTCATCCATTTATTGTAATCAAAATAGTACTAGTTAGCTTTAATCTACTAAAACATTCTATGTATCATAAAAATTCACTTTCCGTTTACCGGATCAGAATAGTACCACTCCCAGTCTTCCTAATGGGATGTCGTAAGAGGCGACTAAAGGACACTTCACGGG
>DWCF01001385.1:0-31182 GCA_018230265.1 Delias oraia | reverse complement strand
ATGGTAAGAAAACACCACCGCCCATGGACAACCTCGCCATAGTCAACAGAAATATATACATGTATTTAAATATAAAAAGGAAAATTTCACACAAAACATACAGCTAACATAACAATATATAAAATTATTTAATTAAAAAGAAATATAAAAATTGTATACGAAGTAAAAATAAATGATAAAATAGAAAATCAGACTTCGGGCAGCTTGCACTTACTTACAATTGGTTATATTATTCCACACAGAATTCTTAAATAAAAATTTCTTTACAGTTTCAGCGTAACCTAGTTTCCATGCACTTGTGACCATAGTAACGTATAGGCTGTCTATAGCGAAAGCATTAAACAGAACCTTTGCCGAGCGGATGGAAGCGGCAGTCGCAACACGACGCTCGCCCCCTCGCGACCTATCATTCACTTTTGTACCAGAAACCAGTTTAAGTGATGTTACAAAGTAGATTAATATAAATTGAACATTTAAATAGGTAAAACTTAATGTGTGTGTATAGTATATTAAACTTTTATAAAACGTAAATCAAGGTAAAGAACACTTTTATTCTATTTAATGGGTTAATAAATTTAATTTAAAAATTCTTTAGAATTAATTATTTATTTATTTATATATTTTATTTTTATATTAATATATTTTATTTTTATTTTTATTTAATAGTATGCAATTTATTGAATTAGGGCAATAGATTTAATATAATAATAAAATCAAGGTTGGCTAAATATATATGTTTGTATTTAACACAATAAAAAGATATAAGAAAATAATATTTTAATTTATTCAATCAGAATAAATTTTGGGTAAAATACTAGTATAAGAGGTTAGTTACATTTTTTGATTTGTAGAACTCACTAGACTTATATTTTGATTGTTCATTGTAAAGGCAATAAAGCCATAAAAATTATTGCCCAATTCATAAATTTATATTAAGTTCATATTTAGGAAGAGGTATGCATAATAATGAAACTTAAGAGTTATGACATCGTTTGAAATCCATTATGTTCTTAAAACCTGAATTGAAGGCCTGAAAGAAACCATTTTTCTTTCCTAAAAGCGGAGTATTTTATAGTAAATGTTCCATTAGAGAAAATAAGTTGAGGGATTATTCTTTACTCAAAAATATATTTAAAAACATAGTTTTTAGTAGAATATTCTAAAGATTTGAAAAGCAAAAATCATAATATTTTCACGTCGACAAAAGAATATCTAAAATCTTTTTCAAATATTATGTACGTATAATAATATAAGGAATATAATGTCTGTTCTGTCTGTTTCTGCCAATTTGTGTCTGTTCACGAATAACTTAATTACTACAGAACCTGTCTACTATCCTACGAGATTATTTGTTGTATAATTATTTATTATTTATTATATTGTTGTATTATTATTATGGTTATTTGTTGTTTATGACATGTTCAAGTAAATTATGAATAATACATAACAGCACATTCATAGGAAAACATTACAAAGTCGGTAAAAAGCTTCGTCATTAATTTATCTTTTATTCTATGGCACTTCAAATCATCAAACTATTTTTCTTTGTTGCTTTTCGTTAAAATTTAACGAGGTTCACACTTTACGTTAGTTAACAAGAGTGTTGCTTTGTTTTGCACGAACATATAATATGTAGTAATTGCTAGATCAGACTCGGCGGGAAGCGTGAAGTTGCAGTCCTGTGGGAATCGATCAGATTCTATTTATGTAATAGGTATTTAAGTAATTGTACAATCAGTTTAAGAAGCTTAATATTTATTTTAATGAATATTGAAACTAATCACTCGTTTCCTGCAAGAAAGGACCTGAAAAACATTCTAAATATTGTATAAACCTATGCCATCTTATCAATCTTTCAAAGTTTAATTTATTAGCCGATACGATGGACAAAATAAAAATTGCTTTAGTTTTTGCTCACAAAACTATAAGTAAAACCGTAGGTAAATTTCCCAATTCCAATATTCTCCCACGAGTCTACTGGGTTTACAAAACAGCTAAATCGATGGCCCCAAAAGGCTGAATTCGGTCCGAACGCAAAACCGAACAAAATTTACTTGTATTCTTTACAAAATATATTACAAATACTATAAATTGCTATAAAATTTATTGTTTCCATTATCTTCATTTTTTGCCACTTTGGCAAAACTTTTTTTGTATACACATATATTACATGGATTACATACAGACATTAGTTCGTTGTTCTTACATTTAACGCATACTTACATATTTGGCAATTAAATATTATTTATTCTAAGACATTACTAGCAACGCAGAGTGGGACGTCCCACCACACGATGGACAGACGATCTAACGAAGGTCGCGAGTAACCGCTGGATCCAGATAGCTCAAGATCGCAACGGGTGGGCGTCTTTGGGAGAGACCTATGTCCAGCAGTGGACTTAGAAGGGCTGATTAAGAAAGAAGAATTACTAGTAACATTATAAAAGAATAATCAATATAATATAATAAATAAAAATAAAATATTTGCACTATCTAATTAAAAATAAATACCTTAAGTAATATAGGGGAGAAAAAAGATTCATTAAATTTAACACTATATTATGTATTCCTATCAAAGATATTGTGTCAAACGTTTCTTAAAAATTGTCCATGTGCATTATTTATTTAGGAAATTTTATTTAAGTCATTTAGTGATGGAGCAAAATTTGGTTATAATCTTTGTATTTTAAAGATAGTAGTGACTTTTATCATTATCATTCATCAGGTTTCAGGCGTAAGAAATCCACTGCTGGACATAGTCCTCCCCCTTACTTTTTGACTTTAATATCTAAAAAATATTCCTCTAAATTACAATGTGTTACACTACAGTTATACTAATACTATAAAAATAAATTAAACAAAATATAGCATTTTTTACTTGGAAATAAACTACTTTCTATGAATTAATAAAAAATGTAACATAAACTAAGAACCTACTAGTTAGAACTTAAAACGAAATTAATTCGTCTATTAAATCTAGCAAATTTTGTAATTAGCGCGAATTGGCTACGTCCGTGTTCAATTTTCATCAAAAACAATTGAAGCTATAATAATTTAGCGTCAAGTTGTGGTTCAAATTTCATTAAGCTAGGGAATTTATTGGAAATTCACGTAGACTTGCCCAATGTAACGGGTTTTAGCTACTGAAAATGATCACATATACATTGCTGTCGTCATTTTGGCCAGTCATCTTGATTAATGAAATATAAGACAAAACGCTTGTTTCCCGTTTTAATATCTCAATAATGAATCATTATTGCTACAAGCCATATCAAAATTTACGCCATGATATAGTTTTATTAGATAACTATTTTTATTTATGCCGCGGTGACATCTTAATGTCGAGAGATCACCAACTTTTCTTTACAATGGCTAATTCGCTTTGCGGCCAAATGGCCCTTACGGCTTAACGCGGGCTGGAGTTCGCCGTGTGAGATGACCACCGCATAAAAATAATAGTATTGCGATTTAGTATACTTATAAGTATTATATAGAATATATTATATAATATATAATATATATAATATATTCTATATATCTATACTTTTTTGGTTATGCATAGATTATGGAACTCGATCACTTATTGTATACGCCAACTGATATATAATGATAATATATGATATATAATAGTGCAAATGAAATTTAAAAAATATGGATATATTAATTATATTTCAGAATTCAAAGTATTTAATTGACAAATCTTTGTGTTGCGGGCGTCATTTTCTATAGATGAATATTGTGAAGACAAAAAGTTTTTATAAACGTTTAGAAATTCTAAATTTAAATACACCCGTATATTAACTTCTTTAGATAGATATATTTACTTTCTTAAGATCAACTTACTAATAATAAAAAAATAATAATTCCATAGATAATAATGCATACGCTCAATGTTTGTATATTTGAACTTATAAAATTTTGTATAAACCATTATTATCATCAAACTTTATGTATAAAATATTTATTAAAAGAGTTTAAAGCATTTGTTAAAAAATGATAGTAATATGACAGCCAATAACTGTCAGCAATGTCGTAATTGCTCGTCTCACGTCCGATTTAAATTCAAAGATGGGTATCAAAGGTGGGTCTCATTGTGAAGTGCCCTTGTCCTCAAAGACATTTCCTGTCGTTAGCCTCTTTCCAATGCAATGAGCTTTCAAACATTTTTAAGTGACGTCCCTTAATATGTGATAAAATTTTCACATTATAAAATGGTATAAAATATAATTTTGTCTTTAAGTGATACATAATATATTTAATGCTTTCAATGGAATATCACATTGTCATCATCATTTCAGTCATAAGACGTCCACTGCTGGACATAGGCCTCCTCCTTGGACCTCCATGCATCCAGCGTCTTCCGGCAACATCTATAAGGTCATATATCTACCTTGCGGCTGGACGTCCCACGCTGCGCTTGCCGGTCCGTGTCCACTCTAACAGTTTTCGGACCCATCGGCCATCCGCTCTACGTGCGATGTGGCCTGCCCATTGGCCACTTCAGCTTGCTAATTCGGCGAGCTATGTCGGTAACTTTAGTTCATCCACGGATTTCCTCTTTTTTGATTTGATCACGTAGCGAATATCACATTGTATTAGACACTAATAATATAACATTTATTATATGAGCAACGGGGTTTAAAGCCGAAGATTTATACATTATATTAATAACTTATATACCAGAACGTAAATAAAATTTTATACATTCTCGTAAAAAAGTGACATGGTATTAGGACGGGAAGATGTAAAACTCTTTTGTTAAAACGAAAATGGGACGAGGTTTTTATCGTTCAGGTTACTTAAATTGTATAGGCAATTGGTTTTTAAAATTAATAAATGTAAAACAGTGAGGAAGTTTAAATATATTATCAGTGTAATTGTTTAAATTGATTCAAACCTCTTTTCTTCTCAACCCATGTTTCTCACATATATTAATTTCTTCTTATATTTATTTTAATTGTGTTTCCCTATATGGGAATACTGTCATTAAAAGTTTCAATAGATTACCACTGTAGGTTCATTAAAGGGCAGTTTCTCGCCTCAAATTCAGGTCACTTCACAGCCCTTGTGAAAGTTTTTCAATTATAAAGCTCAAGCTGAAAGATTTAAGCTTTTAACTGATTTTATGTTTCATGAAATTTGATTTGCAAAATCAATTATACTTAAGGTGTTAGAAATCGGATTTATTATATTGAGGTATGCATTTTTAATCACAAATTGCGAAAATAATTTAATTTATATGTGCTACATGCTTAATATTATTTTTCAGTAAATAGTAGTGTGGAAGAAACGACTTAATTAGAGAATTTTCAAATTAAGAAAGTACGGCTTGTCTTTGTTTAATTTTATATGTTTTAAAAAGACATAAATTTGTCTTATTAGAATCAATTAAATCAAGGTGACTTCACAGTAAATAATCATAAAAATAAAGTAGAAAAATCTCTGATAAATTAATATTACTGAATTTTCAATAGTATTGAGGCATAGTTGAGGTATACGTAATAATAATATAAATAAATTTAAACCAAAGCAATATTTTTCATAGTATCTACAAAGTATGATTTGGAATTTCCGTAATGTTCATCAGACCTTATATATGGGAATTAATTAATATTGGAAAACTCAAAGATGCTCAGTATGAGTGTATAGCAAAAATTTCCCTGTTTTCATTAAAGTGATATACTATATACGGATATAAAAGATGGATTATGCTTGCTGATGGATTTGGAACAACGTTTAATAAAACACAACTGAGTTTCTCTGCAATAAAAGAAACTATATTTAATGTTTCATATGAAAGATAAATGAAATATAGGCGTAATTTTCATAAGAAACTATTTATTTATGATCACACAGTCGTTCAGTTACACAAATCAGATCGCCATGACACTCGCTTACATTAGTGAGAGATAGCAACAAGATACTGTCTATCCTACTCTTACTATTTCATTGCACTGTCTTTATTTTAAGTTTCCAATTACCAAGTCGTTCCCAAATCACAATTTTTACAATCTCATTTCACCACAGACTACCATACCATAATATAAGAAAATTATATTTTTCTTTACATATATATCAGTAGTCACTATAAGCTTGACTGCAGCGAAATAGGCCTTGTTTACTTTAATGACTATATGGCAGTGAAAAACCTCTCATAATTATTCACCCATTTCCAAAAGTTCTTTGAAAAATAGATGCACATTAAAATTATAATGAAAGGTTTATTAAAACTTTATATAAATTAATTTAATTAAAATTTGGTTAAAAAAGTTACGTCTAACTTTATCAAATTGCACGTTCGTTTTTGTGCTGTTTTAGCCTGTTTTCAGTTCATGTATACATTAACTGAAGTATAAACCTACTGTATTAGTTAAAACAACTATTATTCTATGTAAAATATATAATTAAGAGATATAGCATAATGATAGAAGTTTAATTGAAATGTTTATCCTGTAAAGCTCCATACGAGTTACGGAACATCTTTTAATTAGGATCTTGGTCTCACCTCAACGGTTTGAGGTTTATTCATCGTGGCTTGGAAAACTATGTTAATTGAGGTTCCCTTCTTATAGTTAACCCTAAGTAGGGTTTATTAGGAATTTTTGGTGGTTGAAAAAGCATTATTAATTAATTTATCAATGGAAAATTATATTTATTTATTTTTAAATACTTAATTTTTATATAGATGAAACGGTTGAGATGAACAGGGTGTGGCAGGCCTTATTGAATGCCATTTACAAGAATATTGATTGAAAAAATGTATGTAGTCTAAATGTATCTATTACTGATATTATATTAGTGAGTCAAGCAAGTTGTTGATTCACTGATTTGTTAAAAAGTAGCACTGTGGCCACACTAGACATAGAAGCTGTCCAGTGAAACATCCCTTATTCAACTGTGGACTTCAACGGGCTTGAAATGTAGGTCAGATCTTAATATAAACTGCATAAGAATGCAGTTTATATATTTAGTCTGACGTCTGACTAGATTCACAGGGAAAATAAATATTCATTTAATCATTTAAATGAATTGTTACTTACTTACAAGAGGATACAATTTAAATAAACCTTACTGGCCAGTTATAATAAGGTCAAACGTGAGTTTTCTAAATATGTTATTTTATAATAATCTTGCAACCAAACTTCTTAATAAAACCTTTTTATTTTTATTATATGATAGGCAATGGAGTAGGTAGAATAGTTCCTCTATTTAAAAGATCGCCGCGCAAAAATCTGCTCTGTGGTTCTGTTGCTGACTTATTACGCCGCTTGAGCAGTATGATTTTACGGACCTGTGATATCATCACTCACTCAGCAAAACATAGTATAAGTAATATTTCATGCTGGTATTCTGTATTCCCGTAATATTATATCGAATGAGCCGGATTAACGTTATTTATTTATTATTATTATTATTAACGTCACCGTTTTTTATTTAATATTAGGATTTTTTTACATATAATTATAAATAGTTATAGTTTCAGGAACACTATTTTAAAAAACATCGCATATTTATATCTGGCAGTTTTGTAAAACAACAAATCATCCGTGGGAGAGCCATGCTGAAGCTTATGCCGACGCACTAACTGGGCCGGCTCGTACGAAGTCACAGAACACTCAGCGTGAAACGGTACTTGTACTGTGTTTCGCAGAGTGAGTGAGGATATCGGAGGCCCTTCAAAGTGCCGCTTAAGGTTGTTCATAGTCGGCGGTAATCTCTTACCATATAGGTGACCCATGAGTTCCGTTTTCCGCTATAGAACTAAAAAAATAAATTAATTGTATATACAATGAGAGCAATAACGATAAGGTACTAAAAGATTCAATAATGTCTTATACAAGACCAAGCCTTTGTTCTCTTAAATGAACATATTATACTATATATTCAGCGTTATTGACAAGCAGAAGGTAACTGATGCAATTTGTTTGAGCGTACTTACACATCCGATTAGGCACGAATAATCGTTTCGTTAATCATGCAAGGACTTTGTATATATTCAATGACTATATATAATTTTATTTAATTTTATATGGAATATATGATGTCCAGCAGTGGACTTGAATGGGCTGTTGATGATGATATGATTCGTCTTTGATGTTTGTGCATCATTGTAAGTGCCGCATGTTATGTTTGAGTAGGCACGTAAAAATGACTGGTACTAAGTGGATACGTATAAGCGCGGCATACACCCTGATAGCGATAATTTTTGTATTGCATAGCTGGCAACAGAGTAGGTAGGTTTGCAGGTCTTCCTTCTAGTAAAAAATCACCACCGCCCATGGACAACCGGATAACAATTCGTGCTTTGGTTGTATTACCTGCTTTATATGCCACCTTAGCGGTTTAATTTTACGAGCCTCCGATATCGTCATTCACTCGGTGAAACATAATAGAAGCACTGATTTATGATATTCAGTGGCCCGTAATATCGTTTCGGATGAGCTGATCCAATAATTACGTCAGCATATCCTTCAGCATGACTCTCTTACAGTTCAGTGTTAAGACTTCGCCCGGCCACTATCAGGCCCTTCCAAAAATGGAAGGGCCCGGTATGATGATCTCCCCGTGGGTTCGAATCTGGTATCTCTGATTTCACGGTAGCTTACAAGCTCGCTCAGCTCAAGATCAGTACTTATTAGTTAATATTTTATCTATCGCAATGTATATATTAGCATTATGTTCGTTAGATACACTTAATATAATTAAAAAATCGCTTTTTGAGGACGTGCGAGTGAGATGGCAGATAAAGTCAAAATAAATACTAAAACTGAATAAAATTTTGAAAAGCTGCGAAAAACTTTGTAGTCATAATTTACGCCATTTCATATAAAATATTTATCGCCGCATTATTCACGTAAGTGGGCAAAACTCATAATTTCCAAAAGTCGTAATATTGCGTATATTGCTCCCAGATGTCGTGGATGTGTGCAATATTTTCTCGTTTTTCCATTCCATTATTCGACCTAAATAACACTTGCTTCCTTTCAACCTAAATATAAAACAAATACACTTTCGTAAGATATTCAAGTAGGGATCTAGTCATTAAGAACGTTTGGCCTTTTCAGAAGCATTATTAAGTTCTTTAATTCAAATTAATAGTTAATTAAAGATAATTAAACTGTTTACTAAATATAGTAAAATATAGTAAAATAAAAAAAAATTATAATCAGAAATTGTTATTTTACTTAGATAATATTTATGGATTCAATATTTAACTTTCTGTATCCAAGTAAAGTTACGACAAATAGATGAAAACTTGTTACAAATATCATATCCGCCTTGGAACAAGCTTAATATGGGTTTGGGTTGTAGAATATTATTTACCTCTTGTTTGTAAAAGTTATGGTTTGACGAAAAGGTACGATTGCTTGAGATTTTTAAACAATAATGATTTCATCATACTTCGGGAAATATAATTGGCGACAGAAAGGTAGGTCCGTAGGTATTTGGTAGGTCCGCGTAACCAGTCTATTTGTTTCTGTTTCCATATAAATAACAATACAAAGATACATAGAACAAAATGATATAGATACATTTAAAAAATATTTATTAATACTATGGAAATAAATTATGGTACGTGAGGAAAGTAGACAGGCAAAAACAAAGTGATTTTTCATAAAAATAAAACTATTTATTCAATGCTAAACAATTTATTTTTAAAATAACTCGTATTAGAGTGTATTTAATATGTTTAATATAATTTATTATATTCAAGCAACAGTAAGCTATTTAACATTTGAAATTCAAGTGTTTTTCATAATATTTTGGTTGAATAAAATCGTTAAATTCCCTGGACAAAGTTATGCTTCGTGCGGCACGAGTACGCAATTTCAAATAGGAGGTTATGATTCGTGGAATTGCAAAGTAATTAGTATTTTAATTTTATGTGTATGTTACATACAGAATTTATATTTTTTGATTAAATATTAATATAGATATTACACAATTTGTCTGTAAATTTCTATGTTTATTTTTGTACTTGTTTCACTATGGACTATGTATGACTGCTGTTGTTTTCACCTGTGGGAGAGCCATGCTGAAGCATATGCTGACGTACTTATTAGGCCGGCTCTTCCGAAGTGATACCATGGACTCACAGACTACTCAGTAACGGTACTGTACTGTGTTTCGCAGATTGAGTGAGGATATCAGAGGCACTTAAAAATGCCGCTAAAGTGGTGTATAAAGTGGGCAACACAACTAATGCGCGGAGTGTGGCGCGATTGTCCATGGGCGGCGGTGTTCTCTTACCATATTGGAGACCTGCTCCGTTTTCCACTATAGAATAAAAAAAATGGGTGTCTCAATTATAATAACCACGGAATTTAATTTTTTTTTTAAATTATACTCTCAAATCCACACTCAAGCAATATATACATTTAAGGTATATATAAATGTAAAATTACCACTGAATAGGTATTTTCTTTGCAACATATCGGTCATATTTGTTTTCCTTATAGAACATGCATGTTAGAATCCTTACAAATCTAAGTCACCATTGTATAAAAATGTTATTCAAACAACCGTACAAACGTTATTTTAAATACAATACGCTTTTGCCTGCAATTTAATATTAAATTCTTAACAATATAATTATTTATTTTTCTACTTTGTAGTTTCACCTTACTTTGGGTTTAATAAATAAATATTAATGATTTGCTCATTTTGAATAGGTATGGTGCACAGAAAGCAATACTGGGAAACCCGAATGATTTGAAAGGATAATTAAATCAAAATTATTTTAAAGTTTAAAAATAATAGACAAACTTTAGAATTTAAAATTATATCCAGTCAGCTTATTGTTTATGTTACAAGATGTTGCTTATAAGAATATATTATTTAAAATTTCACATACCCTTCGCCAGTAATTAATTTGATTTTTTCAGATTTGCTTACAATTTAAAAGCAGTTGAATCCAAAATTATACGTATTATTTTAGTGTTGCGTTGTTGAAATATGAAAATGGATTTATGAAGATGTCGGCAAGGAAATGAAGCCGACTGGGAGCCTTTATCGAAAACGCTACCTAATCCCTTTGAGATATAACAAAACAATGTTTTGTTCAATTTCCTTTCATAGGGCTACAAAAACAAATCGCCGTGTATATATAGTATAATTTATCCATTTTTGTATAGAATATGGAAAATTGGTATATAAATATGGTTACACAATGCGTGGCGGTTAAAAATTAAACAATTTAAACTTAAAATTTAATTGAAAAAACTTATTGTTTGATTTATTTTATATTTAACTATCGTTTTATAAATTATTAGTAATTAATTATCTTTATTATGCAATTATTTTTAATTCTTATCTATAAAATTCTTATTTATAATTATTTATGATTTCGTAAAGAAAATAATTTATAATTCATTTTAATCATTTAAACGATAAAATCCTGTTATGCTGAAAAGAGAGGTTGATACTTTTAGATAAACCTCTGTTTATTTTTTCAGTTAGATTGATGACGACAAAAAATAAACTTGCCGGCACAACGCTCTTACTCATTAATCAACCAATCCTTCAATACTCAATATATGTCAATTGTTTTGTCAAAATTCAAATATCTGAAATATCCTATCTAAATTATACTGTATTACCTAATAATACCTGAAATATTATATAAAAACAAATGTTTATGAACATTTTTTAGCCCTTTGTACATTTAGTCAAGTAGTTTAATGGTTTTAAAATTGTACCATCAAGCCAGAGGTATCGGGTTCTTATCTCGTGCCGGATAATTATAATTTAATTTATAATTTATTCGATCTCTAGAAGGACTTGACAGTGGCCGGGCAAGTGTCTTACTATTTTGTTCTATACTGTCGCACACGTGGGAGAACCATGCTGAAGCATATGCTGACGCACCAATTGGGCCGCCTCGTTCAAAGTCACGGGCTCACAGAATACTCAGCGTGAAACAGTTTCGTAGAGCGAGTGAAGATATCGGAGGCCCTTAAAAATATGTGACGCGGTTGTTTAATATATGTGGGACATTCACCGATTTCAGCTAAAAATATGATTTTTTAAATAATTAAACTTTTTATTTTTCAAAACACATTTTGACAAAAGGTACTACTGCTACTCAAATAAAATGGTTATAAATAAAAGAAATAAACTGAACTAACATTTAATCTATTCGACATAATATATGTAATTGTTTTATAAAATATTAGAAAATGCAAAGTCCATCCTACTTATGAATGTCCCTTTCATAGATCTTAATATTTTGTTGCAGAATATATTTATTTTCCTTTGTCATTTTACGTCTTCACTTACTTTGATATCATTGGCTTATGGTAATAAAAGTAAGATCATCAGTATTTTCATCTGTGAAAATGGAAAAGCATCAGTGGAAAAACGCAATATGGGCTCAGATTGATATTCAGTGAGATCCCTCATTCCTCGTAAATCCTCTGAACGGTGCGATTTAGTGAATTTATTTCAAAGGTAGGCGTCACAATAAATAAACATTAACTATAATATATTCTGGTAAATTTCAAAGCTTTCATCAGCAATGAGAACCATTTGCATAATGAACAATATATTGGCCACTTTGTGACGCTTTCAGCTACTGTCTAAAAAAAGAATATTTTTTGCATACTGTTTTACATAAATACCAATAGTCTTTTCACGGATATTTTATTATATAATAATTACAATCATGTATTTTTAAACAAAAAGAAATCCATGCATGCGATGGCACCAGTTTTTTAAATTTACCTTGCTGTAATACTTCCGTTTCGTTCTTTAAACTGTAAATAGGACAACGTTTGTATACACAAATCGCTAATTGCTTTGCAAAGTTTTTTACGTAACCGTGACTGCGACGTAAAGCGCAGGTCTGCAGACATCTGTGCAAAATGGCAGGCTTCCCTTGGCAAGTTGGCACTGTGCCAAATTTTCTTAGGAAGCACACACAATTGCTTCTGGGTATGGCAATAAATAACAAAAACATCACAGGTGTCACAGTTCAGGAATTCATCGTCGTTGTAAAAGAAATATAATTACTGGTGCCATATGTATAATCAAAATTCAGTCAGGCTACGAGTATTAATATTTTCATCTTAATTATTTACTACATTAAATTTGGATTTATGTTAGAAAAGGCAGTTAAATACTTACTTTTTGTATTAATAGATGAATAAACTTTTTAAATTAAATTACAAATAAACTAGAATACATCAATTTTTAAGAATTTAAATCGTTTTGTTAAATTTAAAAGTATCCCTTGATGCATATTTTATATGATAAAATTATGCCTCAACACGCCCACAAAATGCAAAGAAGTATCTTGATTTTTGTCCCCTACTTTCTTACTGTTCATTAAACATTACATGCCATGACGCACACTCAGTTGCATGAAAATTATCTTTGTGAATATGGAAATGCTGTGATTATTTGTTGCTGGTGCGAAGGAGATATTAATGGGCGTGAATAATTTAATATTAATGAGTTTCAGTATTTATACGCAGAGGTGTGTGAGAAGTAACAAAGGCAATGATCAATTTTAATTAAGCAATGCCATTAATATTTTAAAGTTGTTACTTTAAGTGTTTTATTCAGAAATACATTGTACCTCTAATGGGATGTGAGGAAGATATATTATACCAAAAAGAAGCAGACATTTTCTCTGCGACCCGCTTAACGTTTGCCTCTTAATTTATAAAAAATAAATAAAAAGATTGGGATATTTTACTAAATTCAGTCCAATATCTGTGAAACATTAAATGCCCTAGACATAATTTCAACATCTTTCGTTACGATTGAACGACTATTTATTAATAGAAACTAGATAGATTTGTATGCAAATTGTGTATTTACTATTGTTTTAATTCAAAAATTAATTTGAAATGAACATTGTACTAGTCTATATAAATAAACATTACTATCTGACCTGGTCATTTTCGTTTTGTCGTATAAATACCAAAGTTAGATATATGCTGTAGCCGACTTTTTTATAAACATTATAAAACTCTGCAACATATCAATACTACTAAATTAAGCTGCCTTAGTTCGTAATAAATATTATCGTTCCATCTTTTTTTCTTCGACTTACTTTGCAAATCCGACTATAAAGAAAAACCCTTTGGATATTTCGGGTTAGTATATAATTTATGTTCCTCACAAAGGAAGTAGCTGTCGGTCGGTTTAATAGATCCAGAGATTATTTTTTTATTTTTTTTATTCTATAGTGGACAACGAATCAGGTGAATCTCCATATGGTAAGAGAACACCGCCGCTCATAAACAACTGCCCAGAGTCCGCGGCTTGGTTGTGTTGCCGGCTTTTCACGCCGCTTATACGATATTTTTAAGGGCCTCCGATATCTTCACTCACTCACGCCGCACTCTGAGTATTCTGTGAGCCCGTAGTATCACTTCGGACGAGGCGGCCCAATTAGTACGTCAGCATATGCTTCAGCATCACTCTTCCACGGCTATCCCCTACAATGTCACAAACACACATACTCTCTTTATAATATTTGTATAGATTATATACCATTAACATCTACTAAATAAACAATGCATATTAGCTAACATCAAATAGCCATTTATTAGAGGAAATTGACACATAATTTTATAGAGCTGCGTGATTTGCATTATCCGATATCCGAACTTCAATTTCCTGTACATACTCAATTTTGATTATGCAACAATAATCGTGTCAATGAAAATATAAAAAATAAATCTTAAAAGTGGTGAAATGTGGGCAAAAATAGGTAAACTTGAGCCATTTAAGGAGCGTCCTACTTTTTGAAAGACGAAGGCTCTGTTTCTACAAATGAAAAAGGATTTGTGTAATAAATCAAGCTCTTGTACAAAGGGAAACTGCTACTTGTGATAAATTTCTAATTTATTTCACTCCTTCCGCGTGCTAGTTTTTAAGTAGAAAACTATTTTTCCTTATATTAATTTAAAAGTATTAAATATATATATTCCGAATTTGAAACTTATTCATTTGATGATATTTTGTATTGTGACAAATTTTTACGTTTCTTAATATTTTGTATTTGAAGTTGAAGGTGTCAATCATTTTCATCATTACCAGGCTAGTCCAGAGTTCTACAAAGCTACCTATGACAAATATTATAAATAAATATAAATAAATAATTAGAATTAAAAAAATTCATTAAAATAAATAAATTAACTACTACTTTTATCTTTTAATAACTACATACGTTTTAAAACCACTTTAATTTATTTTATCCTCTCCCGATCTAATCGTATCTCTATGAAATATGTCGGTTAAAAGATTCTAATGAAAATATATTCTCAATAATTGTCTACGTAATAATCAAAATTAAACCTCTACTTTTGTATCTATAATTAAGTATTATTAATTGTATCATTTAAATGGCATATATGTGTGATACTTTTCTTAAACATCACGAAACTGTTTGATTAAATTACTACAATTGTATCGGACTCAAGGCGCGTGTCTTTTGCTCAAGTTTGCAGCTTTGTACCACGAATTACTTAGTTTTAAAGTAGCTAAGACATTGGTTCTTCGCAACTCAAATTGTTTGTGATGTTTCCAATTTCGATAATTGAAATTGTTTAGAATGTTATTGAGACGGTATTACAATACATATATATAGATATTATATTAGACTTATTTGGAAGATAATGGTAATGATAAAACGACTTTTTAATGTTTATTCCATCAGTATTTTATTATTGAGTCTCTGTTCCTATTTTAGAATTATTAATTTTAAACATGGTTTGTTTGTTATATTTCGTTATGTACCATGCATCTAGATATATACTATATCTTGTTACATATAATACCTACTAGTAGTTATTAAAAAGTTACTTGATGTAATTTATAAAATATATAAAATAATAAAACTAAATTTTAATTTAGCAAAATTTTTATAGATATAAAAGATTAGTTTTAGCAACACCCAAGTTTTTTATCGTGTAGGTTTTTTATGTAAACACTCGGATAATAGACTCTCTAACCTGTCATGATGGATGATAAGTTTTATCGTCAAATGGAACGTGTGATGATTGATAGTATACGAAGTGAAATATTTAATTTGAATTTCAAATATTGGATTTTTTTAAAATTATACTATAGAGGACAACGGAGCAGGTGGGTCTCCTATATGGTAAAAGAACACTACCGTCCGTGGACAACTGCGCCAATGTCCGCGCATTGGTTGTGCTGCCGGCTTTTTACGCCATTGCGGCATTTTTAAGGGCCTCCGATATCCTCACGCACTTTGTACTTTTTTGTACTTTCAAGTACAACTACCATTTAACACTGAATATTCTGTGATCCTGTGGTGTTTTATTCATTTAACATATGAGCCGGACCAATTATAGCAATAAGTATGATGTAAGTATCACACACACACACACGTAGTATACGATCACATATTAATAAAATATGATAGTATAAATTAAACCGTGGAATAAAGCCTTATAAAAATATTTGCCATAATACTGAAAACTTTTATAAGTGAAACTAATAAATATTAAATAGATCATAAACTGATCATTTGTATTTTCTTCGGCGTAGTCTTGGTTGGCTGAACACGACTGAATCTCATTAATTAATGGATATTTAGAAACAAATCTTAGTATGGTCTGCGACTCAGACAGACATGCCTACAAAATGTAGCCTTCAAAAATACAGTAGTATAATTTATTCTGTTTTATTATAAAACTTACTTTACTGTAAATCAACTTCTGATTGAAAGTAATATTTACCAGAATGATATCATAAAAGATATATGTTTAATTATTTAAATAAATATATAAAATATTTTAGTTTTTTTATTTATAAGAACATTTATTGCACGTGTTAAATATCATTGTCATATCTTGAAATACGTACTTGTATTTTTTTTTTTTTTAGTGGACATTATTAGTGGGCAGTGGAGCAGGAGGTATTAGATAATAGATTACCGCTGCCCATGGACAACCACACCACAATTCTAAAATATCCTCACTAACTTAGCGATACAATACAAGTACTATTACACGCTATAATTTTACTCGTGGTACTTTTTTATGGAAATGGTAGCAAACGAGCAGGATTCTCACCTAGAGCATGCGGTCTATCGGCCATGGATGCCCCTAGCCCTTGCAAAGCCGCAGATGCGTTGCCGGGAACGCGCCACGCACGATACAATGCACTCGGCTTCGGATAAGCCATATACAGATGAATTATAGTCATCCCTAAATTAAATTTATTTTCTCTACTGTTTCTATAAATTTTGACGATATTTTATTTTATAATAGATTATTTCGAAACATAAATATATAATTGATTAATATATCTCTAAATAATATTTATAACGAAGAGAATATAAGGTAATTTCTGTCAGGTTATACAAGAACAATCTCATTTACTTCACGTAAAAGAGATTACTCATACTCCATTTTAGCTTGCTATATCTCATTTGTTTATAATGGTTCATTTTATATAAATAAAGAGAGACGAGAATGTAATAATGCAGGATATTGTTTATAAATTACATTATTGATCTGTTTGCTTCTTGTAAAAGAAAAATATATTCATTGTTTCGCTCAGTTTAGACTTAACATCACGTAGGTATTATGTTTCTCTTATATTAATATAGATTTATTTTATACGATTCCCAAATTAATTGAACATTGAAATATATGCTGACGCACTAATTGGAACGGCTTGTGCGAAGTGATACCACCGGCTCACAGATTACTCAGCGTGAAACGGTAATTGTACTGTGCTTCGCAGAGTGAGTGAGGATATCGAAGGCCCTTATAAATGCTGCTTAAGCTGCGTAAAAACCCGGCGACACAATAAATGCGTGAACTGTGGCGCGATTGTGCATTGGCGGCGGTGTTCTCGTACCTTATAGGAGACCCACTAGCTCCGTTGTCCGCTGTAAAATTAAAAAAAAAACATAATTGTTATTTACACCTACACATCCATTCTAACTATACGTGGTAGGCACTCTAGTAAAATGCGGTCATTGTAATAGAATTTTGGTTTATTGAAACCAGCTGGTTTAGAGGTTAATATTATTACAAATTTAAAAGCATCTATACACTCAAACAAATAGGGTCACACATGGCTTTTTGTCAGAGCAATTCTTGTTTTTCTCAGCACGGGCTTTAGTGCCTCAGGACAATTAAGCATAACAAGGGATTTTACTAGAGAGGGGTTGAATGGTGTACAAACACTGAAGTTTCGTCTGACGTTATTATTCACGTTATTTTACCAAACTAAGAAATTTCTATACTGCTATGTTTTTATGAAGAAAACACTGTTTGACAAACAAAGGTGCCAAAATATATTTTGTCAGCAATATAATCTACAAAATATTATATAAATTGTAGCATATTTTTGCAACATTCACTCATATTTAGTAAAATAACGTACAACTACTTCAGAAAGATTACCATTTGTTATTTTAAGTTATATTTGTAATTAAATTTGTTTATAATAATATATTTGTCTAGTCAACCTAACTTTTCATTAATTTCTGAATAGTTATACTCGTGATAATATATAAGGGTTACAATATTTAAGTATTTAATAATAATAATATAAAAATAATCTAAATAATTAATTATCTACTTTGTTGCCGCTTTGGCATATCTACTAGTAAATAGATAATAAGGGTTAAAAGATTTCACCAACCAGCATTTTTTAATATGGTTTCATATACTCTAAGTACATTTTCAGAGACCAAACTTGTTACAATTGAGTTAAAACTTTGTTACATAATTAAGTCTGGTCGTTGTGCCGAGTTTCTCCTCAGGGCTAAGTATTTTTAATAAGACTTCCTTAAGTTTCCTACCAGTATTGTTGATGCTGTATGATCGTTTTTATATATGGTTTTGTAATTTTCTTTTAAAAGATCCTTTCCGTGGAAGTAAAAGCGAGTTAAATACAATCGATAACGAAGTTAGATAACAAATAAAACGTTCAGACGAATTCAACATAAACTTACAACAAATTCAAACAAGAAGCAAATTGTAGACGGAGTTTGCAATTTACAGATCATATATTGTATTGCAAGTTAGACTAAGATTTAATAAAGGCATAAAGGATATTAACATGGTTTAGAAAAGTTATTAAGATTAAGAAACCTTAACATGATACATTTTTATATTTCACGCGAATTTAATAAAATTTGAGCAAGGGAATTAGATATTTTTAGATTTTTTAAGGTAATGCAAAGTATGCTCACTTTTGATAATTGGTCCTCCGGCTATGGACATCCATAGCCCTTACAGAACCGCGGGTGCGTTGCCGGTCTTTCAGGGATAGATATGCTCTTTTCTGAAAGTTCCCGAGTCGTATTGGTTTGGAAAACCTCTGCAGTAAGCTTATTCTGCAAGATGGTGGTGCGCAACATAAAATGCCTTAAAACGCGCTCATTTGTGGAACAAAAAGATACGTATGAATCCGTACCGTAAACTTTTATGTAACTTTTAGTTCAATATCCTGAGTACGTACGTAAAAATTTTTGAAATATCATATACAAAAATCGGCCAACATGTGCCAAAATTGGCGTGAAAAGCCAAAAAATACGTGTCAAATGTATTTTTCACCTTTTCGGTTTTTGAAATGCAATTAATGGGATCAGTTTAAAATATTGAAATGAAAAAATCATTGGGTCTTAAGTTTATTAAAATATTTATATGTTTTATACCCTAAAAAGAGCCGATACTTCAATTACTGTGTGAAATCATATCCCTCTGAAACTATTACTATATCCGACACTAGTAACACGCTATTAATGAAAACCCTATTTCAATTAGCCTAGATATGGCTATATCAGATTTCAATTAGCCATATCAGAAAAAATAGCTTCTTAATTTATAATTTTATTAAACACTAGTAGCTCACCCCGGCTTCGAACTGATTTTAAACTATAGAAATAATATCTAAATTACACAAAATCACCCTTCTTTCTAAAATATAATATAGACTTGGCCTTCCTCGATAAATGGACTGTCCAAAACTAAAAAAGTTTTTCAAATCTGACCAGCGGTACCTGGCGTTCAAACAAACTATACAGCTTTATAATAATAGTATAGATTTTGACATAGACGTCGATTCAACTTCCGTGAATCAATTGAAATGAAGGAAACAAACAATGAATAAAATGCGATTGTTGTTCTAATTGATTTAAGGTATATTATTCAATGTTAAATTTACAATTACATAGAACTAATAATATCACTATTTGTTAAATTGTATTTAGTTTCTCTCGTTTCTGTTAACTTTTACACGGAGCGCGTATTTTACAATCTAATATATATAAACACAATATCATAAATCTTCTAATAAACGACATGTCTGGTTTTTAAAAATTTGTACTTTTAAATATTTTTTAAACAACCACGAAGCAAACGACGAAGATGTTTACCTAGAGTAATTCACTGCCTATAGACCCCCTAACGCCAATATTTTTTTTAAATCCCCAAGTCGTATTGGTCTGAAGAACATCCGCCAATGCTGATTTTACGATGGTGATTAGAGTAGCCTGCAAAATAGTACATTATTATACTCCTTACGTAAAATATATATAATCCCTTATTTTTACTCTGAGCCGTATTTAACATATTGGAGGTCCTGGGCATAATAGGATAAGGAGACCCCTATGATTTTGACAGAACACTATTTTGTTAGAATAAACAATGAAAGTACATAAAAAAGATCAATCCGATAGACCCTTATTCGACCGCGGAGCCCTGCTCAAGTGCCCACATTACCTACTGGGAAAGAGGGCTCAGCTTTTAACACCAATGTCTACATTAAATAGCATGCTCTTAGTCATTGAACAGTTTTCTACTCTTCGCGTTGATCACAGAACACTTACCACTCTATCTGTTATTTCTATCTGGAATCTATCGGCGTAAGTTCTCCTTTAAATTTTAATGCTACCGAATATTCAATAGAAATAATTTATATGACAAAACACTTGCCGATTCAGCTATTACTTGTATTTAATTGTATACTAATATACTTGTATATTTTAATTTATATATATAGGCTTATATTGTAATTATTTTTATTTTCTCATTTTACATAGATATAAATATTAGTGAAAGATTTAGGATATACTATATTTTTGCCATGCTCATAAGCCAGAATTTTTACGAATACAATATGTAATTTAAACTATTTCTGTAACGAAATGAATTTATAAGTTAAATAATTTCTTTCACATAAAAAATTCTAGTTTTTTACAATATGTTTGATATTGACATATTATAATTGGAAATTTCATATAGAATAAAGTAATTTATATATTTTTATTTTCCTTTATATTTGTATACTACAAAATCGTCCAAAACGCTTGGTTAATTATTTTGTGTGTAGAATAAAATGTTTATCAAAGACCATGCAGCGTTTCAAAAGGCAAAAAAGGCGATACGCGATCACATCGAATGTCGGAAAAATACATAAAAAATTCAAATACAACCTCCATTCAGTTCAGTTAAAAGCAGTTCATTTCGTAATAAACTAACCAAAATTTAATGGGAATTCAGATTTATGGATTTTCAGTTTTATTACAGGAAATAAAATACTATATTTTAAAATTTGACTTGAATATACGAGTATAGATTTTGCAAAATAATAAATGATAAAAACATACTTATATATTTTATATAAGTTGCCTTACAATAAACAAGTTAAAATATTTTTGTAAACATTGAGTTCGTTTATAAGTTAATTCTAATTCAATATTTTGTTATATAAATCGGCTTTATTTATATCAAAAAACAATATATAATATAATTAAAAAAAATAATACCCGTGGGAGAGACATACTGAAGCATATGCTGACGCATTAATTGGTCCGGCTCCTCCGAAGTGATACCACGGGCTCACAGAATACACAGCGTGAAACGGTACCTGTACTGCGTGTGAATGAGGATATCAGAGCCCCTTAAAAAAGACGTTGCGTAAAGAATCGGCAACAAACAATGCGCGGACTATGGCGCGGTTGTACACGGGCAGTGGTGTTCTCTTACCATATTGGAGATCCACCTTCTCCGTTATCCACTGTACTGAATACATTTAAAATTACAATTACAACTTACATTCACAATGTTAGAAAGTTTTATATCATAATCAATAACAACTTCTGAATTGCGTTAAGGGCGCCATATTCACCTCGTTAAGCTATCATATACGATATAATTATTACTAAGTAAAAGTAAGTGTGTAAAAAAACTTTGTCTTTTTGTACAGACCTTTGTACTTTTGTGAATAATTACGATAAGAAAGTTAAGATTTAACTTGGCATATCTAATCGGGGCGAGGCCACTTTGTTTCAAGATTAAATACTACTTCAAGCCAAGTTTGTGGAAGGCTTAATCACAAAGCGAGCTTCGAACTAACCGCCCTAGTGCTTTTATAGATTAATTAGTGCCAAACAAATATATGGCATCGCATGACGTCATTTTATAAAAATTACAATATCTTTAATATAATGATATTTCTAACTGATTGTTGTATTTTGGGTTGTAAAGGCTTGTTAAGGAAATTAAAATCTTTCAGTGTGTCTCGGAATCGGGAATACAATAGAGAGTGAGGCTCGTTTATATTAATTGAGTCTTAACATAATTCTAAGTGACATACTTACATACATTATCTTCTTGTTATTAATGACAGTAATAGATAGATACAAAGCCCATATTAAGTAATATCAAAATCCATGCAGGTTAAACAACAAAACTATTCTTTTTATGCCAAACATGTTGTTCTGTCTTTATATCATACAAATTAGGTAAAAATATTAAAGCCAATTGGCGATTTGCCAGATTTTCATTGAGGATGTTATATAAGCAAGTGAGTAAAGGCGGAAAATTCATTATTTAACAAAATAACCATCAATTGAAAAGTCATAAATAATACAAATGTTCTAATGCAACTACCACAAACAGATTGTAATAAATAAACTCAAATGTAGGATAGATTTAAATTTGTTTTTCCATGTGGGTGGAATATTTTACAAATTCTAGTTCAACGTAAAACGATATTTAATAATGATTTTAACTGTGAGTAAGCTGTCTCAAAGAATAGAGTATATTAATAGTGACTCATTGATGAACAATGACTTTGCAATGAACGAGAGATCGAACGCCATGACAGCAATAATCAAGAACTATTTGCATAGAGAACGTTGAAATGAGTTTTGCCGGATATTACAAGATTCCTATTACTGCTTCGATTTAATCTCAGCGAACAGAACGTGTTTACGATAACTTCTTTAACATACAAACTGAAAATACTTTAAAGATGGACATCAACTTTTAGTGTTTTAATAAAAGACTGACAACGCACCTGCGGTCCTGCAACCCCTGGGTGGAGTACCGCTTATCCTATGTGAGATTCATGCTCGTTTGCCTGCGTTTTTCATAAAAACGAGATGCGAATATCTACAATTTTTAAACTATAGATTTATGGAAGGAGATATTTGCGCAATGATTTTTTTTAACCCTCTTCTAAAATGCTTATGCGGTTTCATTTTCTTCATTACTTTGAGATTTCCCTTTTTTAAACACTGGTTTTTAAACATTTTTTAAATTGACAATATCTGTTAAAAATTGTGTATGGTGGATAATAAAATAAAATATTAAAAATAAAAATAAATAAAATATTGATGGATGTTTCAAATTTTTCTAGTAATAGGCACTATTGTGGAACCTGTTAACTACCCGTATTTTATATTAATATATAATAAATTTTACGTAATAAATATTTATTGAATTTGTATTGATGAAGCAATTTTATCTGCTAGCTACAACAAATTATATAATTAATTATACTATTTACTACTAGCGTATCATCTTTACTCGGTGTAGGATTTATCATTCATCACAGGATCCAAGATTCATCGAAGGAAATCCACGTATTTCAGTGATACTGTGTGTAGTAAGCAGTATTTTAACCGTTCTACCTGCGTACATACAGGATTTTTACATGAAGACTTTTTTCTATTAATTAAAATTTTAATATGAACCGACTGATACGCTTCAAAATGATTAAAACTACGCGACGCGCGAAAATTTCATTATAACTAGGTGGCCTTCGTGCCAATAAATATAGCCGGAGACCGTCGGCAATATTACATTCTTTATTAGGGCTTGATAGGGGGTTGTTACTCTAGGTAAGTTTATACAGAATTAAAATTAAAATCGGAGTTTTTGAACACAAAATGTTTTTATACTGCTATGTACTTAGCTTATACTTTATAGATGAAGCATTTTCTTTTTAAGTTACACAACACAATATGAACTATGCCATAAATAAAAATTACAATGTCAGAACTTTATTAGATTAAATCATGTCTTGGTAATTTTGGAAAATTGAAAAATTTACGTAAAAATCTACCTCAACACTCGACTGATTTAGACATTTATTACCACATTAATAAAAATAAGTTTAAAGTTTCATAAACCCTCAACATTAAACATCAAGTCAAGTCAAATTCCAATATATTTATGACACATCGGACCACATAGTTTTATATAGTTTGCCATATATACTTCCCTCCACAAAGGCGTCTTTCAATAGAGCAATTTCTTTCAATCCCTATCTTTTAACAGTTATAAAATCCGCTTCCTAAAACATTACCTAAGGATTTTAATATTTCAGTTTCATTCATTCATTCTACACAATTTTAATTTTTTTTCAAGTACTTTAAATTTTCTTTTCCTGAAACCAAAATACTTCAACATTGCCTAGGCCTTTTTATACGTGACAATAAAAGTTCTGCATTTTACTTTTATTACTATTTTAGTGCCTCTCTCGTAAAAATCTTATAGCTACGTCTTATGTTGTAAAATTTTGTTATGATTAAAATTGTAATTAGTGAAGAGGCCTACATGCAATTTAATATGTTTATTTTTATTTAATTACTTAAAACTTATCTAAAAAAAAGAAAACGACAATAAATAAATAGAAAGTACAAAAATAAAAATGGTAAGTTAAAAAATCTATAAACTAGATTTTTTTGTATGTTAACAAATAATTTATTACATATTTACCAACGTTGCATATTAAGTTAATTTTCTTGACACACACAGAGTATCAAAGACATTTAGTAAACAGATTAACAATAAAATTTTACCCAATAAGCTAGGCTGTATGTATATAAGATATATGTATGTGTATATAATGATTATAATATTATATTGTATAAAAAAGACGTTAAATTACAGATTAATTAATTTAAAAACGTTAGTTAATAGAATACCCAAATTGAAATGGTAGTTTTAATTGAAACGGTGCTTCTACTGTGTTTATCTGAATATCGCAGAATATCGCAGACCCTTAAAAATGCCGCTTCAGTGGCGTAAAAAGCCGGCCGCACAATCAATGCGCAGACTGCGTCACGGTTGTCCATGGGCGGCGGTGTTTTCTTACCATATAGAAGACCCACCTGCTCCGTTGCCCACTATACCAATAATATTGCAAAAATACTGACATTTAAAATGACTAAAAATTAAATAAAAACTATGTACAGGAAGGTTTTTTTCTTTACATGTATATGTGAGCGTCGTTTTACAACACCGACACTCAAATATTAAATTTTATTTAATATCTCTAATTTTTTTCATATACATATTTTATCATGCAATCCATCTTGCCGACTATGAGCAGATGAAGTGTGGATTTATGACTTTTTAGGGTAAAAAAAGAGTCTGCCTTTTCTTTTACATTTTTGGTGGTTGGTCAAATATGTCACGTCGCTTTTTAAGCCGATGTACTGTGCCCCCGCAGTCTTTGCTTATGCGTTCAATAAAGGGAGATTATGATACATATCATTTTTATTACTTTATTTTTGTGGCATGTTATCAGATAAAAAATAATATGTCAAGTACTTCAGATGAATTAAACTTGAATTGAATACCTTATTGAGTTAATATTAATGACGAAATGCGCAATCAGGGAAAAATGTTTTGGGATCGTATTTATTTGAAATGTATTTTTTACTTACGTTTAACACGAACAAATATCTTATAAGTAGAGACTTATAATAGTTGCATATAAGAGTAAATGCAATAAAAATGACATTTAAAAGTACTTATTAAGCGATTAGCGACCATAAAACTTCAGCTTTTATGAAATTATTAGTTTTATATAAGTTAAGAATAAAATTTACCTAAGTGGTCTCGGTGTTTCCGAGTTTACATTATTGACTCAACTGTTAATTTACAACACAATTTTAAAAATACATCATGACAATTTTTCATGTTAATAACGCATTCACCTTCTACGTTTTACGTTAGAACAAATTCCATTTAAATTTACTTCATACTGGCATATAATTGGTTAGCTTTTGTATAAGAATTCATAAAAGATAGCAAGCTATTTTATAAACTGAAGCACGTGGGTGCAACTCGCTCCGGGCTGCTTATTTTCCGCTAGAATGTCTCTGCGGGTTGCTCTTTGGAATGTATTAAACAATACTGTCATATACAACGTAACTGTATATTAATTAATTTCTATTCTGATCCATTCATTTCTAACTGTTTCAAGGAATGAGGTTAATTTCTTTTAAAACAAAGCATGCCTTACACAATTTTTTTTAACAAGTTACTAAACAGGTTAATGAAATAATTTAAATTTCTAAATCTAATTTCTATAGTAGGTCTTGATATACTAACTACTTAATATACTTAAGTACTTATTATATTATTGTATTTGTAATTATTATTGTAATTGCATTTTGTAAAATTTACCCGCGGGAGAGCCATGCTGAAGTATATGCTGACGCAATGATTGGACCGGCTCGTACGAAGTGATACCACAGGCTCACAGAATACTCTGCATAAAATGGTACTTGTATTGTGTTTCTCAGAGTGGCTGAGGTAATCGGAGGCTCTTAAAATTGCCGCTTAAGGGGCGTAAAAAACCGGCAACACCACACACAGATTGTGGCGCGAGACCCACCTGCTCCGTTGTCCGCTGTTGATTAAACAAAAATTTACATAAAATTGTTTTATTTAAAAAAAATATTAATATTAAAATATTTGTAAAGAAATAAATTTTTTAATTTTATATTTGCCGTGCGCTCACGAGCGTCGTTAAAAGCGTAATTATCTATAGTCATTCTAATGTCATTCTGTAGTCAGCATGATACGTGGCATAGCACCTGATGTTCACATTGCTTAGATAAAGAACACGTGTCATTAATATTATAATCAGGGATCGACAGTGTAATAATAAACTTTAAATGTCGTTTCTCTAATTACAGAGCCACACAGTCTAGTTGTTACTTGTTGATACCTTCTAATAAAATAGATAACCTTTTATATTAATACATAATTATTTGCGATTTATTTGATTCTTAACGAAGTTGTATTCTCAGATTTAATAGTGTTCTAAGTATACGATATTTTTAACATATCATCGTGACAAGTAAACTCAATTACCCGGTACAAATGTTTTCATTTTTCCACCGTCTCTAGTATTCGCGTGACTTGTTTGCTCAGTGACGCGTGACTTGAGAAAATGGCCACCATTCGAAACCTAGATAAATATTAAATAAAAGCGAGCTTTTATTACGAAAGCGTTTACTTTTTAAATACAAATATTTGTTCTATTATATAGAAGCCTCATCATAATATTATATGCTGCAACAATATTTTCGATAATACCTATAAATTTTCTTATCCACAACGTCTTTTAAAAGTTTCAGATCAGTTAACCCAAACAAAAACCTTTTCAGAAATGTATAGAGCATATTATGTTAAAGTTTAGCTAACTTGAAGCCGTCTAAAACATTTGCAGTTAGAATTCACCATCCTTTTATGTCTATCAAATGTCACAAAATTTGATACGAAGAATATCTTATTAAGTTTACGCAAGGGTGAAATATTATAGCTTTGTGTTTAAGACAGAATAAGCGGGTTAACTCACAATAAACCAATACTATTTTTTTATGAGACAACAAAATAACTGTTTTCTACTGTCTTATTGAACGTCGAATACTTTTTATTACATAAAAGGACACCCTGTCCCGTCATTCAATTACTTTGGCACACAATAACAACATTCAGAGGAGTCGAATCCTGTAATAAAAACTTTCAGTGAAACTTTATGTTACAGATTTGTTTGCAAAGTGTTTGTATATAATATTCTTTAATAACGTAATTCATAATAATATATGATCTTTTATAGAATAAATAATATTATAAATATTCCCTCACACGTGTAAGGCAGTAATTTTATTATGTAACGGAATTACTATCATCGCAATGCAATTTAATAGTCCAAAGGAAATGATCGTACATCCATCATGAAATTCAAATTGCCAACGTCTTGAAGTGCTAAAATGCATTAGATTAGACAAGCGATCTAACGACTGATCGATGGGGTTTCTAATATCCTGCAGCGCTTTGATAATTTGCAGCTGCAGTCCAACTTTATAGGACATTTCCATATTCAATCCAGTTAAATAGAATTTCAATTAGCGACAGCTAGATGGGACTGTTTAATCGTATTATTATATGTCGTAAAAACTGTAGCAGAATTATCGCGCTGCTATATCATTTATTAATTATAAGTGTCCTTTGTCAATTTATAAATGAGAATTATTTACTATATTTATCATTGAAGTTCGGCGGAGCTGTTTGGATTAATACCTGCTGCTGAATTTCATCATCGAATATCGAAGCAGAATATCAAGTTTCGTCGTTATCACCTCGATGTTTATCGTTCGATAACTGAGCGTTCTTTAAGTCATTTTGTTCCGTACTCCACTACTCTATGGAATCTGCTGCCAGCAGATTCCATAGAGTAGTAGATTGCATAGTTCCAAACCAATACAACTTGGGGACTGCTCGTATACCGCCGATTTCATAAAAAAAATTAAATTAATGATTATGCCTCTAAATTTCCTATACGCCAGTATATCATATGGTAATTTGTAAATTTTAGTAATAAAGTACAAAAATTGGTAATTTTAGTAATGTTTCTGACGTGAAAATTATTCAACCCTACTTATCTGCATTAGTGGGATCAGGGGCTTGTCTAAGTGCCTATTTAGGCTAGTCATGTTTCTCATGGGGGCTTACTATAATTAACATTAAAGAATCGTTAAACCAAAAAAATCTTACCAAATGCAAATTTTATTTAGTGCATAGAATAAACACTTATCTTAGGATTAAAGAATATGCTATATCCTCATATCATTATGACTACGTAGATAAATAGACACAATCTTCACAGTCGAGTTGTTCATGTCTCAAATAAAAACGTCCAAATGAGACAAGAGAAAAATGGGAATAATGTAAGAAAATGGAACGCTCTAATGAAGCGTAGACCCTCTGAAAACATTTTTCATGTACGCTTTAAAATAAGGGCTTTTGTGAAACTTTTCAGTTTTCTATTTTACAATTTTATGAGTGAATTTTGAAAATATGAAATTTAATGATACGTGTCACCCTATTATACTGAATTTTTAATTAAGCTTTGCTTTATGTTATTGTAGAGTTGCATGGTGTACTACTTTTAAAAAAATAGCATTTCATTTTTGAAAATGTCTTATTTTTCAGTTTTCATCCTTTATAATACCTTATAACTAATTATAGATTAGGAGGCTCTATAAGTCTTTGAATATTTATTTATATTTCAGATACATTAGATAAGTAAAAGAATGTATTGTTTTAACTAAAATTTCAATAAAATACTAAAGTAATAAAAAGAAAAGATATTATTAAAACAGTTATCAATGAAGCTAATATACAAACCAAGATGCTATAAGTATCATCATTCATCATTATTTCAGCCATAGGACGTCCACTGCTGGGCATAGGGCTCCCCTTCGGACCTCCATGCATATATAGATTAGATTTTATACTACAGTGGACAACGGAGCAGGTGGGTCTCGTATAAGGTAAGAGAACTTCGCCGTTCATGGACAACCGCGCCACAGTCTGCGCATTGGTTGTGTTGCCCGCTTTTTACGCCACTTAAGCGGCATTTTTAAGGGTCTCCGATATCCTCACTCACTCAGCGAAACACAGTACAAGTATCGTTTCACGTTGAATATTCAGTGAGCCTGTAGTGACACTTCGGACGAGCCGGCCCTATTCGTGCGTCCGCATATACTTCAGCATAGCTCTCCCACGGGAAATAGATATATAGATTATAAGTTACACATAAGAACTTTTACAGTTGGATTACAGAGGATTTTTTTAAACATTTCCCTAAAGCCTAAATCAAAAAAGTTTAATCTCGCTACTACATGACTCAACTCTATAAATATTAAAGATATGATAATGATACAATATTCGGAAATAGCTATTAAGGTTTCGATGCCGGAAAAGAATAGAAATTGTTATTCGCGTCTTGAAATTGTCTATTCTGAAATGGGAATATCGTTTGAAGATTTGGTTATATTTTATAATATAATAATGGTAATGCAATAGATTATAATAATTAATAAATTCTATAAGTACGTACGTAATAAGCTAACCTCGTGAGTACCGCCTAAGATGATGTTTTATAATTAAAGATATTCAAACATTTTTAATACGTATTTTTCTATCATAAAATTTGTATGTGGCCGCTTTCTACAGTTATACATGACCGAATTTCCTTATTAAATTTCAACAAAAGTATGGTCATGAAAGAATATTATTCTCTTTACAAAATAGGAACAAAATCTCAAGTAATTGCTTTCAGATAGCTTTTTATTTGTGTTTTATATCAGACGAAAATTTTAATATGTATATATTAATTTTACTTCCAAGAATGTACAGTAAAATTGTAATTTCTAATATTTACTAATCTTTACTATGTAAGAGATTTTTCTATATATTTATAGATCTCTTAGACCGCGATTGAATTTAATTTGTTGTATTATTCGGATTGAGATCACTAATTAATAACTAAATAATAAACACAGTGTTTAGATTTAAAAATAACAATTTTTGATTAGTTACATTCAGAACACTCAAAATGAACATGGTCCTGCTCTGACAAACCAGCGCACTCATATCACTTACTGCTTTTAAAACACTGCCTCATAGCAGCCTTTTGGTCCTGCTTACATGGCGGTACCAACTTTCATTATTTTCTTTAGTGCTAGCATCTCTATTCTTTTTTATATTTTTGGTCTTTTTCTCTATTTTATTTTTGTAGAACATGTCTTTGCTCATGCTCTTTGCTGGAGTCCCTCTTAATTGATGGCCTTTCTTCTAAATGTTG
>DWCF01001384.1:0-31184 GCA_018230265.1 Delias oraia | reverse complement strand
TGGTAATAAAACTATGAAAACAAGAGAGATGGTACAGCCATCTTCGAAATTTATAAAATAAGTCAAGTGCTTTTATAAATAAAAACAGTGAACCAAAAGCCTTTGACCCGGAACTTTATTTTATTACTTACTGTGTTTTCAGTAAACTGTGGTTACATTCACTTCCCTGTGAATGCTTGCTTAATAATCCATTAAAAACAGGTAAATTTGCAATTATATAAATTCTTTACAAGGGATTATTTATTAAAAATGGAAACAAATTAATGAACACAACTTTGTCTAAATAGTTTTGTTAAAATTCTAAAAATGTTTTTAAAATACAATTCTCTTTTTTCAGGTTTTATATAAATTCATACATGATCCAATACGCTAATACGTGGGAGAGCCATGCAGAAGCATACGCTTACGTACTAATTGGGCCTACTCGTCCGAAGTGATACTTCGAGCTTACAGAATACTCACCGTAATGAAACGGTAATGTGTAACTAAGTTTCGCAAAGTGAGTGAGGATATCGAACGCCCTTAAAAAATGCCGCTTAAGCGGCGTAAAACGTCGAAAACACAAACGATGCCCGGACTGAGGCGCGGTTGTTCATGGGCAGCAGTGTTCTCGTACCATATAGGAGACTCACCTGCTCCGTACTAGGCTATAGAATAAAAAATAATAATTATTATACAAATATTACAGAAAATTTTATACCTTCTGTAATTATTAGGATGTATAAATAATTTAAGTTACTAAAAAAGTCACATACAACAACTTTGGGTGGTTAAACTTTAAAAGCTAATAAAGTAATTTTATGTATGTAGCACAGGAAACGACTGCATTTTTACATATCTAAACTAAATACTTACTGGTATACTCATTAAGGATATTTTTTATTGATAATTTAATGTATATATTTTAAAATAAAAAAAGATTTCAGCCTCGTGGCTAAGCGGTTTTGTACTGTGACGCCATGGGTACCAACTTTGACTTCCAGTGTAAATAGAATTTTAATTTGTGTGTGTTATTTTGAAGAAGTATACAGTGGCCTGACGAATATTTAAAACATTTTTTTTTCATGAGAGAGCCACGATGACGCTGACGCACTTTTTGGACTGGCTTGTCTGGATCGATACCAGGAGATTACAGTATGCCAGCATGAAATAGTATTTGTGTCTTTTTTTGGTAAGGTATAGCGGACAACGGATCAGGTGTGTCGTGACTCCTGTAATATCCTCCATCCTGTAATCTGCACTTTGGTTGTGCTACCGGTTTTTTACGCCATAATTTCAAGGGCCTCCGTGATCCTCAGTCACTCAACGAAACACTGTACAAGTACCGTTGTGTGTGTTCTGTGTCTCACTGTAAGGGTAAGAATACTGAAGGACCACTAGTACTTAACTTTAAAAGCAGCAGATTGCTGTGTCCTGGTAAGACATCTCTCATCCCATAATAGTAAGCGAGGATCTGTTACTATCGTTGGAGATGCTTGCCCCGATGTAGTAATCGAAAAAATCTAATAATAATAAATATACTATTTTTATTAAAAAGCTTCAATATGTATTTTTAATATGTAAACATGGTCACAGTAGATATATTCAGCGTGAAACGGTACTTCTATAGTTTTTCGCTGAGTGAGTGAGGATGTCGCAGGTATTTAAAATTATAAGCAAAGTATAACGCAAGCAACAAAACTAAAGCGCGGACTGTGGCGCGGTTTTCCCTGGGGTGGCGATGTTTTCTTACCATATAGGAGACTCCCCTGCTTCATTTTCTGCTATACCATTAAATAAAATGCTAACCCAACCGAGTTTTTAGGTTTTTCTCAGATTTGGGCGTGTTCGAGTTTTCCGTAATCTTAAAACATATTTTATTCTATATTAATAATATATTTGATGAATGTGAATGCGTTATTGTTAGATGTATAGATTTGACTAATAACAAAAGGTGAAAAGGCTTCGAAACACCTACGAGAATTCCCCCGCGGCACACAAAAGTGAAACTTTCTTTAAGCTTTCATCGAATAACTTGAGTAGGATATATGACGGTATTTTTATTTTATCAAACGTCAGTTCCTCAACCACATCTGTGGCTTATTGCGGCTTTTATAGAGCTTCAAGAGAGGTTCAGAATTCGAATCTGGGTTAAAAATTTGGCAATAAACAAAGATTGTATTATCCCATTTAAATTATAGATTTTAAAATTTGTTTTACAGTGGCAAATGCCCATGACTAACTTGGTTTTAAGTAGTCATTAAAGTTTTTATATTTTTTCAATTTTATTCAAAGTATTCAAAAGAGTAATTATTAATTTTAATAATTAACATTAAGGAGACAATATAACCAGTGTTTTGATTTATTAAAGCTAATATATAATCATTTTACCCATGGGAGAGCAATGCTGAAGTGATACCACGGGCTCACAGCATTCTAGCATAAAGCAGTATTACGTTTCGATAAGTAAGTGAGGATATCGGAAGCCCTAGAACTACCGTCAAAGCGGCGTAAAAAGCTGCCAACAGCACCTGAGCGCGGTTGTCCTTGGGCGACGGCGTTTTCGTACCACAAAGATTTCGTAGCCCCTTGCTTCTCTCACTATACTAAAAAACATAAGCCTAAGTTGTAAATTAAATTTAAAAAAAAATTGTCTTCATACAAAAAAGACAAATTCATTAGTTTTTGCATTTATATGTTGTAACAGCAAATAGATAGCTTTCAATTCTTTGAACTGTATTTTTTCCCAGGATCCAACAATCGTTTGGAACAAAGTAATGTGCAGTTATTGTTGAATATAATGCTTATCTAATATTGATATCGCGTGACCTCAGCGATCATTTAGCGTGTAGGTGAAGCTTTGAGAGCTTTATTGCACAATCAAAATGAAATAAAAGAGCTTTTGTACTCAAATTTGGATTTTGGTGTCGAATATCTGACTTTATTACACACAAAATGGATTGAAGGAACTTTATAAACGTTTTAGCATGCAATTGGACTTTTTAAATCAACAAGAAATAGAGAAATCGTCTTTGGGTGGGCTAGAAATGGCTTATTTCAACAATAGCGTTAATGTTTCCTGTAATGAAAATGAGGTTTCTTAATACATGATAGGAAACGAATATAGATAAAACAACTTCTAACGGGTGTATGTCACTTTCTCTGTTTTTTCAGTGCCTATTCGGTCATTGGAAGGGCTTGACAGTGGCCGAGAGAGTGTCTTAACAGTCTTACCCGTGGGAGAGCCTCGCAGAAGTATGTTTACGCATTAATTGGAACGGCTCGTCCGGGATGATATCATGAGAGGCTCGTATCTTAATGGCTTTAAAAGTGTAGCATGAAGCGAGAGGTATCGGTTTCGAATCTCTGTCTAGTCAATAATAATAATTTTGTAATTTATTCGGTCTCTGGAAAGTCTTGACAGTGGCTGAGCGAGTGTCTCAATACTGTCGCACCCGTGGGCGAGCCATGCTGAAGCATATGCTAATGCACGAATTGGGTTGGCTCGTCCGACGTGATACCACGGGCTCACAGAATACACAGCGTGAAACGGTACTTTTACTGTGTTTCGCAGGAGTGAGTGAGGATATCGGAGACCCTTAAAAAATTCCGATGCGAAAAAAGGCGGCAACACAACCAATTCCCAGACTAAGGCGCTGTTGTCTATGGGTGGCGGTATTCTTTTATCATATAAGAGACCCACATACTCCGTTGTCCGCTATATAAAAAAAGGCTTACAGAATACCTTCGTAAAGCAGTAAGTGTACTGAGTGAGTGAGGATATTGCAAGCCCATGTAGTATCCAATAATTGGTGTGACAAGCCAGCACCACAACTTACACGGTTATCTTAAGAGCCAACTGTTCGGTTGTCTGCTATCTAATAAAAAAATAACTATATTGTTTATGTCACGATACAACTATAGAGAGGAACACCAACGCCGTAATTGTATACTTAATATACAAGATGATAGTTTAAATATATTTTCTTATATATTCTCATATAATCGATACTTGTATTGAAATTGATACCTAGTTCAACTCGTATATCGATATAATATTATCTTGTACGTTCGCGCTAGTCATTTATGATTATTTGTTATATTCATTAAATAGTGATCTTTAGATTATGCACAATAATATGAAGATTGTATTTTAAATAAGGATACAGGTATTTTATTGTTGTTTATAATATTGAAGCGGTATTCCCTTGAAGTTCATAACATCTAAAAAGTTGTATTTATGTGTTCAAGTAGCCTCGTGGTCGAGCGGTCTTGTAAATTACGAGATCGTCGAACCGATTTCTGAATAAAAAAATTATAATCTATTCGGTCTGATGCATATGATTTAACTGGACCGGCGAATAACGTGAAACAGTACTTGAACTGTGTTTCGGTGTGGTGGACAGTGTGGTGATATCGGAGACACGTGAAATTATACCGTTCAAACGACGCGACGCAAAGATTCGGCAATACAAAACTGTTTGTAAAATTATATAATTCTTTAATGTTTATCCTTTCTTGAAATAATACATCGGAGTGATAAAACACGCCTTGCAATGAGATCATCATTTCGCTACTAAGTTCCTGGTACATTCTGCATAAGTGCTGATAATGTAGACACTGTACGTGATAAGCAACAGAAACTTGCTTTATTTATGAAGAGATTAATTCATATAATAAATGTTTTTATTAACTGTTTTTTAGTATCAGTTAAGTTTGCTTATTTTTCATAGTTCTTTTTGTTGTATAGGTATTTTCATATTTTGAAAGTTTATTTACAATATTGTACGAAAATATATTTATAAGAATAGATAGGGACGTCCACCGACAAGGTGGACAGCGGATCTTATAAAGGTCGCCGGAAGACACTGGATGCAGGTCGCCTCCGACAGAAATACATGGAGATCCGAAGGGAAAGCCCATGTCCAGCAGTGGATGTCCTACGTCTGAAATGCTGATAGTCCGTCCAACCGTTTAAGAAATCCTGGCTGAATATTTGTATATACGTTTACCTTTATGACTAAAATGGCTTTTATGTTGTTTATGGTCTCAGCTGAGCGTGTTGACATTTAAAAAAATAGTTGTTTCTAAAATATCACTACTAAATTATCTATATACTTCGCTTTCTAAATATGAATAATATATATGTATGTAGCAGTAGGAATAAATAAAATAAATATCTTTAAGAAAATTTTACTTCGCCTTAAACAACCGGAGACTTTCTAAGGGCCAAGCTGTAACCAAGATGGTTCGAACGACATTTCTCTTGTTGTTTTAAAAATGAGTTTACCGCAGAAACTTCTAGAGTTACATCTAGAACACAAAAATATTCATCTGAAATTAAATCTTATAACCTCTTTTGCAATAACTGTCAAAACTTTACAATTAGTGAAAAAACAAAATTGAATCGAGAGAGTCGTGACTCGTAAAAGGTTTAAAATTCAATTTAAAATGTGGGCATTTTATAAATAAAATTTTCATTGTATTGTTAATTTATAAATGATTTTATTAAAAAACTTTCTGTATTCAATTGTGTAAACAACAATAACTTTCATAAAAAACTTTTCTATTGTAAATAGTTTTATTTTTATTATCAATTTCTAATGTCATTAGAAATTTAGAAAATTAATAAATTCTCAAGTTATGTCTTATAATCGATACATATAATTTATAAGGCTACTTTGGTGTGAGCTCTCAATAATAAACCATAATTTATATATTACCTTAGTTATATAATTTTTTTATATTTATATTATTCTAATAACATTATAAATTAAAAAACATTTAAGAATACTTATAACTTTATTTGGTATGTATCCATGGGGCTAACTGCAAGCGATTTTTATTGCAAAATCAAGCAAATGTCAGGATATTCATGGACCATTTATTCTTACTAAAAATATCATATATCGAATCAAAAGTGGTATTATGGTATAGTATTATTGTGGAATAATACCAGCACGTTACTATGTAAATTATAATTAAATAAATAATTGTAAGGATGTTTTATATTTATTGGTTACATCAGTCTGCCATCAATATACGAGTTATATCAATATATAATAATTGTAGCTTAAAACCCATACCCGTGGGAGAGCCATGCTGACACTAATTTGGCTTGTTCACCCGATGTGATACCACGGCCTAACAGAATTCTACAAGGCAACAATAGAATACACGTAGTTACTCAGTATTTGTATTACAAAGTTAGAAACAATTAGTATCGTATATTAAAGCAAGGCTTATTAAATCGAGTATAAGGCAAGTCGGCCATTCGGGCGATAAGTGACAGGCTATGTGAAGTTCCGTTATAGAATATGGTTTGTTACTGCGCTCAACAGAGCTGGCTTTCTTTTAGGCTGGTTGTATACAGTTCTAGTTGATTTATGGCGTTTATTTTTGAAAAAAAAGTAGAATAATAAAAAAATTATATCCGTATGTGAACGCTCACGTGGTACGCTGGATTTCCCCTCAGACACACAAACACAAAAACAAAAGAAAATTATTGGAGTATTACCACAAAATAACACAAGAAAAGATCGGGCTACCAACATAGAAAACTCGAGAAAATTTTCGAAATCCTATAATATAAAATGACAAGAAATCGATCAGGTGACCAACACAATAAAAAAGAAAGAAGTCGCAGTAAGAACAGAAAACAGACTACTAAATAATTGAATGAATGAGGGAATGACAATAAAATAGCACTGTATAAACATTACTTTCGCGAAGATATAGGGAACATCGTAAAACGTTAAACACTCTTTTCAGCAAGATTTTATTTTCGATATAATCTAAATTACAGTAGTAAGTAATCAAGCGAACGAAACGGTTTTCGTGCTCCTGCGATTGAAATGGAATTTCCAAGTAACACGCAGTGTTGTTAAATGTTAGAACATTAAACAAGAGTTTAAATTGAATAGTTAAATACCTTTTTAAAACGTAAAACCTTTTTTATAACTTAGACATACCATAAGCTTAAGTTCCAGATGATTATTGAGATTATTGTTAATTGTTATAGTTGTCGCATCAGCTTGCTACAGTATTTATAAAATGATTCATGAAACCCGTGGGAGAGTCATGCTGAAGCATATATCTATGCACCAATTGAGCTTGCTTGTTTGAAATATTATGAAAGCCTCATAGCATAACGGTTTTAAAAGTGTACCATAAAGCAAGAGGTATCGGGTTTGAATCCCGGTACGGACAATTATAAATTATAATTAAATTTATAATTTTTTCGGTCTCTGGAAGGGCTTGCAGTGGTCATGCAGAGCCATGCTCAATCATATGCTGATGCACTAATTGCACTGGCTCGTCCGAAGTGACACCACGGGCTCACAGAATACTCAGCGTGAAATGGTACTTATAATGTGTTTCGCAGAGTGACTGAAGATATCGGAGGCCCTTAAAAGTGCCGCTTAAGCACGTAAAAACCCGGCAACACAACCAATGCGCGGATAGTGGCGCGGTTGTTCATGAGCGGCGGTGTTCTACCATATAGAAAACCCACCTTCTTCGTTGTCCGCTATAGAATAAAAAATATAAGAGGAACGTCTATAATAATACATCGTAATTAATTTATTTGCTACATGTTTAGAAAAAATAAGAAATATAATTAGAAAACAGAATTGTTTAAAACAAGGGTCCGTTCTTAGTTTTACCCGTGACGCTGTAATATAAGAATCGCTTGGTAAACATAATCGGACGCTTAACACAATGGCGGAACATAAAAAGCTCCGCAACAAAAGCCCTTAGTTGAGCCCCCATGTTCGGGTCGCGAGTAACAATGCTATGTTCCCAGGACTTTGTTATTAAACGTCATACGGCTGTAAATACAGATTGTTAGCACGAGACACAACATGCTCTGACCTCACGTTGGTGAAATCCTAGGTTATCTTGGCATAGTTGCTTGATTCTTTACAAAATGGCACATCGAATTGTAAATCTCCTATGCATTGTGCTAAAAAGAAATGCGGGAGAGCCATGATGAAGCTGACGCACTTAAGGGGCCTGTAGAGTCTACTGTGAGACAACCATGTAGTCTACTTGTTGAGAATACCATCATCATCATCATCAACCTATTTAAGTCCACTGCTGGACATAGGCCTCCCCCAAAGACACCTGTTCCAATCTTGAGCGATCTAGATCCAGCGGTTGGCCACGACCTTCGTGAGATCGTCTTTCCATCGCGTAGCGGGACGTACCACTTTGCGTTTTCCGGTACGCGGTCGCCACTCTATAACCTAACACTAGAGAATACCATGGGTTCAAAAAATCCCTTGTAATTTGTTTCACGGATTTACCACGTTTTACATAAAAAGTCAATAGCATGATCACGCCATAAACTGCTTAGGTCTGTGGCGCATATTAATTTTTATATATTAAAAAAACTATTATTAATTAATTAAGTTTTACAATTAATCCTGTTTAATATTATTAGATCGTTGAAGTAGTTTTTTAGATGAATTAAAGATGCCGTACACATAAGCAGGTATAATTCTCAGAAATCCAAGGTATGAGAACTGGATAACTTGTATTATTTATAGTCTGTAAAGTGATATTTAATATCAGTGTAAGTTGAATGAATAAATGGTTTAACATTGTTGAAATTGTTCTATATGTTATATTACATATATTGATTCAAAATTTTGATACTAAAATAAAAATATCCATTATATATATGTATTTTAGGCTGCCCAATATTATTTTTTATACCATTCAGTACGTTTTGAATGTGGTATATATATATTTTTATCTTAATGGAACAATTATTGTTGCATAAAAAGCACAAGAATCGAGATGGCTTTTACGCCAAACTGAAAAGATGTTTTTACTTTCCTTACCGGTTTTATTTCTCAGTTATAGTCATATCGTCGTAAGATCTATCCATGGATGTTGCAATTATTATATAAACTACCAGTCGTACGGCTGAAACTGGTAATAGTGGTAAGTTCTATCTGGGTAATTCGAGCAGAGTTTGATTTCCGGGGTAACAATATTACTTGACAGAGAACACTTATTGACTAAAAAACTAAGCCCGGCTGAGATCATTGACTGTTGTTCTACAATCTGGGCATATTCTTGAACAGTGTAATTTTAATACATTTAAAGGTCTTCATAGGACTATATAAGGAAGACGAGATAACAATCTAAATTTGTAGTTAATTTTGTCAGGCATTTATCTTTTTTTCTATTGCAGACAACGGAGCAGGTGGGTCTCCTATATGGTACGAGAACACCGCTGCCTATGAATAACAACGCCACTCTCCGCGCATTGGTTGTGATGCCGTCTTTTTACACCGCTTAAGCGCCCTTTTTAAGGGCCTCCGATATCCTCACTTACTCTGCGAAACAGTACAAGTACTGTTTCATGCTGAATATTCTGTGATCCCGTGGGGTCCGCATATGCTTCAGCATTGCTCTTACACAAGCGAAAACATTTTTAAGTTAGATTTATCAGTTTATTAACATATTTGACTATATTATGTGATAATGCTTCGTTTTCATATGCGTAAAGTACCGAATCGAATTACTTGGATAATTAAAAAATTCCATATTAGCCTTTAGTGACACCGTTTAAGCTAAGACAGGTTGAACAAGTCAATTAAAATTATTGTAATGTCGATATCATATGGTATGTTAGTATGATTCACTTGGTATTAATATAAATTCATATAAAATAATAAATAAATGGAAAGACGATCTAACGAAGGTAGCGGGCAACCACTGGATCCAGATCGCTCAAGATCGCAGCGTGTGGCGTCTTTGGGGGAGGCCTATGTCCAGCAGTCGACTTAGATGGTCTGATGAAGAAATAAATAAATACATAAAAAATAATATTTGCTTCAAATATGTAAACGAAAGACAATTTTCTATTTTTAACTTGACCTTTAAAAAATTAAAATGAATTTTTTTATTTATTAATGTTGGCGTTGCGTTGTAGGTTTTTTTTTGTATACATTACAGAAAAAGGTGAAATAAATAACATTTTATGAATTTAAATAAGTCTTTACTCATAACATTGGCGTGTTTTCTTACTGGCTAATTTAATTTCAAATATCCCTTTGGTTTGGAATTCTAATTTACAATTTATACATAGTATTAATATATTATATATTACCAAATAATATAATTTATTCATGTGTGTTTCAAAATCCGTAACTCATTTGTTTTTTCCTCCTTCGGTATTTTTCTTTGTTATTCAATTTACTAAATGGAAAACTTGAACCCTGTTGTGGAAGTGGGTCCATCTCAAAGCACGACCGAGTGAGGTTCGGGTGGCGATCTTAGTGATAGAACTATTTTAAGCTATAGTAAATCAATTGGGAAAGTGAAAAGGTTTGAAAGGTATATAAGAAATTTACAAAGTACAAACAATGTTCAAATTATCAATTTCATATGTAAAGTTCTTATGTAAAGTATTAATCTCTTTCTATTAAAATTTGGAAGCACCAACAAGTAGTTAGAGTTAAAAATATTTTTAAAAATCTTGGTACTTTGCTATATATTTTTATTTATATATTTTATTTACTCAAATAATATTTAATTTTGATTCAGATTATCTGGCCTTACTTCAAGCATGTCATGGCTAAAAGTTCTCGGCCTCCTGACAAAATGTTATCTATTATTGTAAAACAACAGATAATTAGCAATAGAAAATGCGATTATTATATTATATTTTAATATTAATTTAAATTCATTTTAATGTCATAACAAGTGCTATAGAAATATGAAAAAAGTACTTAAAATCCCTGTGTGTAGCGTTCTGTAGTTTGACTTGAGCTTAACATGTGTAGTTTTAAAACTAAAACTAACAGAGCTCATGGGTTTAAGAGTTAACAAAAAAGTTTCACTTTCGAAGCTATAATATTAACGAAAACTAGATTCCAAGTATCTCGAATTCAATGCTGTCTTGTCTTAACAATTTGTTTTTAGTGTATGCAATGAAGTAGAACTATTTGTTACTCCATAATGAAGAAATTGAGATCGTTGATAGGTGATAATATCGGACAATCACGACTTCCATATAAAACAATTAAAAGAAATATTACACAAAAGTAAACATTTCTAATTCATTGCAGGTTACTTTGATATTATCTGATTGTAAGGTGTTTGTCAGCGTGCGTTGGATATGTACAACTTTCTTTACATCTTATCTTTTGATAAAGTAAACGGTAGTAAAAGGTGGGCTTAGCGGTCGCTGGCCGCAAGGACGTTGAGCGCGGGCGGCACTCAAACACGCGTCGTTGTGTGCGTACGGGCGTCGGCTATTTTCGTGTGTCTTCGGAAACGTATTTGAATTCACCGGGGTTTGATATGCTGACAAATGTTGCTAGTTTATAATGTACCGAACATATGTGGAATTAACAGAACCAAAATTTTTTTTTAAATAATGAAACAGTTTCTGATTGTTTTAATAGAATTAAATAAAGGATTAAAATTAATAATAATTATAAGAAGAAGGTTAAAACGATATTTAAGATATATTTTGTTATTTTTAATTATAAATTTAAAAAGAATATCAAGGTTATTAGCAATATTATATTTTATCTATTCGTGAAACATTTATTTCAAATATATAGGCATTAATTTTAATTTTTAAATATAACATTCGGGAAATGTATAAATTTACGGGCAACATTATCTAGTTTAGAGAAGAGCGCTAAAATCACAAACCGTCGCAGCTAGCATCGCATCAGGCGTTCTCATTCACGCACACTGTTGCGTGCCGGTTTGTGTCTTGTAGAGTGTTTGGTCTGCTCACGGGTTACATTTATTGTTTTTTTTTATTTCGTCCTTCCAACCGCACGTACGCTTACCTGTTTCTGTTATTATTTTGTGAACTTTAGTGGCTGTTGTCTACTAGTTATTGAACTACGATACAAGTTTAAGTTATAAATCGCGGAGTGAAAAGTGACCTCAAGTTGAGAGTTGAGACCAATTACTGCCCAACTTACCTAATAATTTCCATCTAATACTGTGATTGGAACATAAAAGTGATGAATTAAACAATATGATAAACTTGTAAAGGAGAATGGGCGGTGTATTGCGAATTACGAGTTGAATTTCGACCCACTTAACGTTTATGGTAAGAAAAAATTTCGTGTTTTGTTTCGTAACAGCATGCATTTTCACAAATGGGCATCGCAGATGTGCTTTTTGCATCCTCATATCGCGATAAGAATGTAAAAAATGCAGTCAACTTTTTATTTTCATACATTAGACTAAACTATTATAGTTTTGTGGGTAGGCCTCTTGTCTTTTTCAGATTCAATCGTAACAATGCCTACCGACGAAATTCATATTACAAAATAATTTTAATACATCCAAATTACCTTTAAGAAATAACTAATTCTTTTCCATCCATAGATGGACAGTCCTATTGGTAATTGTAACGCAATATTTTCGCATCCCAATATATAAGCTACCAATGAAATACTAAAACAATTATTAAATACAAAGTCACTACAGTCTGTTAAACAATTGTACTCAAATAACTCAGTTTAACAAATTATGCACGTATAAAAAAATAAAAAGCCCATTCTAATGGCTTCATAAACAAAGAGTTGAATGCAAATTGACTGAATGACAACAATGGTGTACCTATTTGTGTTGCAATTTAGATGAGGCCAAATTAATGATTGGGTATACGTCAATGAGTTTTACTACAATTGTTAAGTGGAATACATAATTTTGTATTTGAAATGTCTTTGAATTTCAATAATTAGTTAGGAAGAGGTAAAAATAATAATTGTATTGTAGATATTAAACGATTTAAGTGAACCTACAAAATATATAATATGTTTTAGGAGACGGAGAGAAATAAATACTATTTAATGTGATCAAGAACTTTCCGGAGTAACTATAGAAACATTGTTAAGCTTTTTTTTTCTTGTTTTGGTTCGTTTATTGTATTCAGTTTCTTTTAAACTGGACAAATAATATTGAAAGCAAATCTATGCGTTCACGCTTTTTAATCTGAAATTATGTAACGGAGTGGTTAATTTAGTAACTTTCGTTTGGATATCTAAGACTTGTAGCTTGATATCACACGTACCACGAAGTAATTTCCCTGACTCACTGAATGCCAAATTACTGTATATAATTCTAAACCGAATTAATTTTATCCCATTTTATTTATTGTATAGCGAGTGCCCTCTATGGTAAGAGATCATCGCTGCCCATGGACAGCCGCGCTACAAACCGGCACTTTAGTTGTGTTGACGATTTTTTACGCGTTTTTAACTGTATAATTTCAAGGGCTTCCGATATCCTCACTCACTCAGTGCCACGTAAGGTTAAGTATTTTTTACGTTGGTTTTGAGAGCCTGTAGTAGTAATACTTTCGGAAGAATCGGCCCAATTAGTGCGTCAGGCAATATGGGTCTTCCACAAGGCATTGGCTGTCTCCTCATTAGATTCATAGTATCAACAGTACGTTTATTTTTGATATAACTCAGATTCATGAGTTGTTTCGGTACTTACAAAATAAAGATAATAGAAAATAGTCATAACAATTTTTTGCTCTTTACCGACATAGGTACATGGTTAGTTTAATTTATGGTACCATAAGCTATTTTATACTTACATAATCCATATGCCTAATTAAATACTAAATGAATAATAAATTTATGCGGGATTTTAATATCACTGAAGAAATTGTTCAGTATATTCTGAAACGTATCAAGAATATATTATTAATAAATGGATTAACGATGGCTATCTCTGATTAAGCACTACCGGGTTTTAGCCGTATTAGTACTGCATGTTTTACGTCTTACATTATCTTCATATAATGAGTTTGTTATATTCTAATAATAAATTATGACCAGCGATCAACTTGCAGACGATATGCGTTTAATACTTTGTAATAAGTATTAAATGTTCTTTACTGCGTAAATAAATTTTATCAAGCGTTATATAAGACAGATTTAAATAGAATTTAAAGTGTTTTTTAGAGTTTTGTTACATATTCATTTAATAATTTCAGTTGGTTATACATTGTAAGTCGTATGCTTTAACTTATAAATGAGTAGCTCACCTGGCATTTTTTTGTTATATAAATTATGAAAGTTAGATATATGCTATCATGGACTTCTATTTGCCTCTCTAAGCACTACATATTTTCTCTGGAAGTCTATCATATACCTGTCATCGTTACGGCTGCCTTCGTAAGAAATATTATTGTTCGACTGTTTTTCTTCGACTTACACTGCAAATCGGGCTATCAAGAAAGAGATTTTATATTATATTACTTATAAATAAAGTACTTTTATATTGTTGAAATAGTTTTCAAAATCGGTTGTGTAGGTTCTGAAATTATTACCGTTTATACGTCATACTAAACGTTTCTGATTATGCGTCACAAACACACAAATTTACCTCTATAATATTGTATACTATATAAAATGTGATTGAAAACGATGTAACTATAGGATTTTTAGGTAATCATTTGGAATATAAATAAATATGTAAGAAATAAACTTGTTTTGTATATTCTGATTAAACGGCTTAGAAATTCAACGTTTCCTTTGAAGAAGATACCTGTCTAGTTTTACGAGGGGCGGGAATCAATCCTATTGATACAAGACCAATAGTTTACTGTTTAAGCTAGATTTACGACTTTGGTAATAAAATAGCACCAGATCACCAGAGCTCACATTAATCTCTGTAGATTATTTTTAACCCTTAAATATAGTTTATTGCACAGGCCACATTTATCTGTTTAATGAATGCTATAGGTAAGTTATAAGTAATAAGGAAATAAGTTTAATTAAAAGTACACATTAAATAAATAAAAAAAATAAATAAAAGACAAAAGATAAAAAAATAAATAATAAAAGTTGGTATGGCGGTCCAAAACGGAGGTCTATGTCCAGCAGTGGACGTCCTACGGCTGAAATGTTAATGATGATGGATGCAAATGAATAGGAGGCTTACTTAGTAGAAGCGATCCTCTCGCGGGTACGTCGCTTACCTTTTAGGCCTAGGTAAGCTTTTTTTAAAGGTCCTCAGGCCGTATTGATTTGGAAATACCCCTTCAGTCGAAACCTGTTTGGGTTTTCACCACGCAACTTATCGGTTCTATAGTTAGGTGATAATTCATTTCTTAGTACCTATAGTATATTTCAAATTTACACGCCTCGACTCGAACCGAACTTAACAATTAGCATCTGTACTCGTTTGTATTCGCAGAACTAGCTTGTTTTCATACAGAGCGCTTTTGTTTGTGAACTGCAGTCGGTTTTACTACGGCCGACATGCTTCCAAGCACGTAGGGTGTACTGTCGAGAAGAAAATCTCTAAACAAATATGTTAACAAGGCAATTCGCTGGTTGTAACAGCGGTTGTAAAGTTAATAAAGCTCCAAGTTGAAAGATTAAAGCGCATTTTGTATGTAGTTAGAAAGTTGCAATATTTCTAAAAAGTTCTTAGTCATGGAAGTTTTAAATGTTCTGTATGATTAAAAAGTTGAAACTTTTGAGATGTTTGTATAAGAGGGACCGTAAATAAATATGGACCACGAAAATATGGACCGTATTGTCTCCCTATTTTTAACCAATAAATTGTGTTTATTTTGTTGCTACTCAAAAAATGTTGAATAACATATAAATAATAAAGCAGTTGTACTAAAATTAACGCAAGATTGGTACTTTATGATTTTTCAAATGAAAATACTAAACACTGTGTTTTCTTTTTAATTCAAACTTTTGTGTTATTTTTTGGACACCAAATATAAATAATGGTTTATAGCTTTTTGAACTTTTCGCTTGTGCATCGTGCAAGAACTTTGAAAATGTTTTGATGTGGTTTCTATAAAATTAAGTTTTGATTGTTATAAAGAATTTACTCCTAATGAGAAGATTATTAAGTATTACATAGTATTTTTACACATTCTAGGTGAAGCTATGTATTTACTCCATAAACATTGAAGCAAGTGGATCCGTATCATTTATCAGTTGAGTAATTACTCGAGTTTTATCATTATCAGCCAAGCAGTTTACTACTAGTGAGTAAATACTTTATCGATACAGGTCAATCGGCTTATCGGTTGTAAATACTTTTGCACTTATCTGTGTACACTTGTGGAAAAATGTTTATATTTAGTTATTTTTTCAACAGAGCAGGCTGGTGTCTATGATCAGATCACCGCTGTTCATAGAAAACCACGCCACAATCTGCGCTTTGGTTGTATTGCCGGATTTTTAATCCGCTTAAGCGGTACAATTTAAAGAGCCTTCAACTCACTTACTGAACTAAACACAGTACAAGTAACCAAACACAGTGTGTCGTCTATGAGCCCGTAGTAACACTGAGCTGGCCCAATTAGTGCGTCAGCGTATGCTACAGCATGGCTCTCCCACGGATAAGACGATGTTAAGCCCTTCCAAACAGCGATTAAATTGTATTTTTTTTTCAGAACAGTTATCGAACTTAATATCTCACACTTCGTTGTAAGCTTATAAAACCATTTCTCTACCAGGATTTTAATATCATGATTTTATTTAAATAATTATTACAGGTTTAAACTATTAAATGAAAGCTCTGAAAGGAACGTTCAATAAAGACACATTTAATAAAGCATGTCTTTATAAAATCCCAAATTGAAAAGGACTGGGAGATTAGGATATACTTGGCATAACAATACTATTTCACGAATCCATAAAATAAAGGTTTTATAGGCATCGCAACGAGTGTATCATGTTTTATATTATTAATATCACAAAAGTAATTTTTTTTTCTTAAATTGGTGGTAAGTTTTAATCATAAACTATTCGAAAATCTGCACAATTCAAGGTAAATACTTATACTTAATGATCAAGGATAATTTACACCATGTAACGAGTAATACCTAGTAATGGAATAAACATAGACTATAGAGCTCGAGGTGGAACAGTCGTAAATCCCTTAATCACATATTCCTTTATACATAGATATATTTTGAAAAAATAATATTGTGATTTCGATGTGTCTATATGTGCAACTTGCCCAAGTCGTAATTACTTATCGTAATTACTAACAATTTTTAATTCAAATTCTTTATTTTTTTACAAAGAAAAGTATAATACGACGCCTGTGTATTTACCTATAAGAAAACCTGACAGTACCTCGAAACATAACCTTCCCAAACATGCAAGGTAATCTGAAACTTTATAATTAAGTATTACGTTGATACCTTATTTATATACCTAGTACTTACGCTTTTTATATGTAATGAATTTGAACTATAAATCACCTCACAACATCAATTAACAAACTGTAAATATGTAACCCAAATATACATAGAAATTTTATATATTTACGAGTTTTGAGTCAACATTAGTCTTCTTCTTGCTAGACCTGTTCCCTGTTGTTTTTCTTGGGGTCGGCCTTCCTAGTCTGTATTCTCCATTCAGCACGATTTTGTGCTATTATTTGTCGTTTTTTTTCGTTTATTTTGAGATGAGCTTGTTTTAGGTCTTTTTCGACCGTCGTCAACCAAGTGGCGGGCGGTCTACCACGTGATCGTTTGTTGCTTAGCAACTGTAAGGCAAACTTCACCATGTGGTCTTCTGGGCGTCTTTGAATGTGACCGTACCACCTCAAACGCCACTCCCTGACCTTATCGTCTGTCGGGGCAACCTTAAAACTCCTTCTGATGTTCATTTCGGATTTTGTCCAAGAGTGTTACACCCGCTGACCAGCGTAGCATACGCATTTCATTTGTGTGCAGTTTATTTTAAATGTTTTGAGTTAAAATTAGTGCCGATCTAAATACTTGGTGTTTTAACCCGATAAAACGGCATTTCAATGACAATCTTAAGATAAGGAAACCAAACACTCCAATACCCACTCTCAGAGTTCTTTAAACTACAATTAGAGCGCAGGTTATCTAAATAAATAATTTAATCGTAATGCAATGTATCAAAATAGTTATCGTTGCTTCTGCAGGCACACCCAGCCACTTGTAGCTTTTTAAAGATTCTCTTACTGATTGTTTCTTAATGAGCTAGCCGACCCGGCAAACGTTTTGCCATGAAGTTAAGCAATAAAGGTTGGTGATAGAAGATTGTAAATTTAGGTTTTTATGTTTTAATGCTAACTCAAAATAAAAACTAAACTAAAATAAATGAAATGGACCACCTTTATCATTTAAGGATATGAAAACTAGACTACAATAAATTCTTAGATCTACCGAATATACTTTTCATAAAAGTCGGTCAAGTCGTTTCAGAGAAGTAGGTCAATTAAATGATACGAGAATTCTATATATTTTAATGTGTGAATGTAACGCAATGGTGCATTAAAAAATAGGTGAAATTATGAAATTTATATAGAGAACTATATAAATTAAAACTTTACCTGCGGGAGGGCCATGCTAAAGCATATGCTGACGTACAAATTGGGCCGGCTCGTCCGAAGTGATACCACGGGCTAACAGAATACTCAGTGTGAAACGGTACTTGTAATCTGTTTCACAGAGTGAGTGACAATATCGGAGTTCCTGCAAAAGTGCCGCTTAAGCGTCATAAAAAGCCGGCAACACAACTTAGGCGCGGTTGTTCATGGGCAGCGGTGTTTTCTTACCTTATAGCAGACCGTCTGCTCCGTTGTCTGCTATAGAATAATAAAAAAAAAATATATTTTTCCATTATTCTACATAATTTATAAATATATTTTTTCCATTATACAATTATTATCAAGACAAATTTTGAAAATTGGCTTAACAATATATAAAAGGTATTAACTGAATTAGACATTTTACATGGAAATAAACACAAATTTAATGTATTAAAATAAAAATTTAATTAAATAGTATTTTTTTTAAACATATGATTTTTGTTTGAAGTCGATGGAAGCAAAAGTTATACGCAGTTGTCTTGAATATGTTTTTACTTAATGTCTTTCTTTGATGTGTACCGTAATTCTTTACGGGTAATAAAAAATACCATCACACTATATACCGTAGTAAAAGGAAATTTGTTAAGAAATTTAGTTGATACAAAGATTTACAACGGTTTAAAAGTTCTTGTACGGCTTTAATATAGAAATAATATAATATCATCATCATCATGTCAGCCGTAGGACGTCCACTGCTGGACATAGGCTTGCCCTTCAGACCTCCACGCATACCTTGGGAGCCTGGTAGTTAGGCTTTTTCATGTTGAGGATATTTGCAATAATCGCCACGCTTGGCAGGCAGGTTAGCGACCGCATTTAATATAATATTTTCGTCCCTCATTTAATATCTGTTTTAAAATAAGAAAAAGGCTTGACCTGTAATAAGACCTGTGTTATTTCCCAGCAGACAAATATTTTAATCAAAACAAAACATAGTTTCCAGCCTTAACGATGAGAGATATAAGATTGAGTTCATTTTCCAGGTCAGGTAGTTAGTATAAAACAAATTATTTCCGTAACTAGACAGTCTACCACAACCAATCGAAAAAGCGTCTAAAATCACGTCCATAAAATTGGTAATAGAAAATGCCATCACACAAATGAGATATGTAATATCAATTTGAAACCGGACCTAGACCGTTTGTTGAACGGTCTATTTTATCTGCGTAATTCGAATTTCGTTCGGCCAATACACGTCGAGTGGGTACATTAGGTTTTTAGTGTCTACAAAAAATTAATACAGCTATGGTGCATGTTCTTTGTAATATGAAACTTAGCAGCGCGTGTCTCCTTCTACTTATAATAAGCCTTGAAGTTTAGACAAAATTTAATTTCACACTCCATGGCTACGCATTTATGAAATATACGATTGCACAATTACAAGCGAATTTAAACAAGATCAGTTCCACTTTTTACATGAAAGATATAATTAAATACTACTTTACACATGTCTAAAGACTCAAAATAATCCAAAAAGTATCATCTGACATTGATTGTATTATTGTGTTCAGTTGCAAAACTAAACTGATGGTCTAAAGTTACAAAATAGTTAATCGTGTCGACCTCTGCATCAGAATTTCAAACTCATGAAACAATATATTTCAATTTGAACTAACTGAATAGTAAAATAGTATAATAGTAGAATAGTATTCTGAATAGTAAAAGCGTATTCAGAAATGTGTATTACACATTTTTCATAGTATATTTTATTTTTCTGATAATAAATATTAAACCGTCATTGAATAATACAGGTGAATCCATTATGAACTCTTTAATGTAAATACCATATCGTGTTTTGTCTCGTTTATGCAACGACAAACGCAGATCAGCAAGAGAGAGACAAAATAAATAGAGATTGATTCTTGTAAGGCATTTTAAGTAAGAGCCAGTGGCATAGCGGTCTTCTAAGCTATCATTTAATCAAAGATACAATTCTGTCAAAATCATTTTCATTATTTCAGCCGTAGGACATCCACTGGAAGACATAGGCCTCCCCTTTTGACCTCCATGCATTCCTGTCCGAAGTGACCTGCATCCAACGTCTTCCAGCCTTTATAAGGTCGTCTGTCCATCTTGTGGGTCGACTTGGACTTGGTGATGGTGTGGTGAAATTATACCGCAAGCGGCGATAAAAGCAGGCTACATAACCAAAGCGGGACTGTTGCGCGATTGTCTGTGGACAATTATCATACCTACATACAATAAAAAAACGAATAAACGTTACAAATGAGCAGGTGGGTCTCCTATATGGTAAACGAACACCTCCACAGAAACCGCGCCACAGTCCGCGGATGGCTGAGTTGTCGGGTTTTCACGCTGCTAAAGCGGCATTCTTAAGCGGCTCCGATATCCTCACTCACTCTGCGAAAGAAGTAGCGTTTCACGCTGAGTATTCGGTGAGCCCTTGGTATCACTTCGGACGAGCCGATCCAATTAGTGAGCAATTCTTTAGCATGGTTCTCTCACGGGTGAAAGAATTAGTTTAACAATGTTCTAGTTTAATCTTTAACAATGTTTATAGGTATAATAAACACAATTTGTAAAATAATTTTCAAGTGAAGACCGTAGGTATTTTGTATCCATACATAACGGTTTTGTGTAGGCACAGCTTAATATAATTGATGAGTGCACAAGTAAGCCGCTCTACTTAGCATACTGGGACTATCTCGTTTGAATTTATAAACATTATCATGTTTATTAAGATAGCTTTGCAGAATCTAATGAGCTGCTATCATAAACTATGAGGTATCACTAATGAGTGTCGAGGACGGCTAAACCATATATTATAGATATATTTTTTATTATAATTGTTTTTTTAATTATTTCATTGATATCAATTACTTTTTTCGTGCTTAACAGTCGTTTCTGAAGTCGATTTAAAATGAAATATTCGATTCCTATATATATTTGAGACTAATATTTTTTATCTATAGGTGACAATGGAGTAGATAGGTCTTACATATGGCAAGAAAACAGCGCCGCCTATCACCAACCGTGCCACAGTCGTGTAATGGGTGTGTTGTCGGCTTTTTACGCCACTTAAGCGGCATTTTACGGACCTCCCATATCCTCACCGACTTAGCGAAATACAGTAAACCGTTTCAAGGATAACTAACACTTCACGTTGAGTATTCTGTGAGCTCGTAGTATCACTTCGGACGAGCCGACCCAATGGGTGAAGTCCCACGAGTGCGACAGTACTAAAACACTCCCCGTTCACTGTCTAGCCCTTTCAGAGACTGTCTGGACCGGGATTCGAACCGGATACCTCTCGCTTCATGATAAACTTTTTAAAACCACTACGAGGAGAGTAAATCTTATACAATACGAACTACCACGAAAGCGGAAAGGATATCCTAAATTCTAAACCAGTATATTTAAAAACTCAGAGGAATTGAGATTCTTTTTTTGTAGTCATTCGCTTCCAAGTTTACGTTGTATCTCTATAGTATGTTGTATCTCCATACTATCCCTACTCCATAATAATCTTAGTTCAAATCCCGGGAATCGAAAAAAACGACATTTCTGGATTTCATTTAAACTTATGTTACTAAAAAATATAAAATAAGATAGACTATTAATCTTGAAAAAGCTGTTATAATGGAAAACTCAATTAACGAAGTACTTTGATCGCTATTTTTTTTGCTGTCGGCCTATAAATTTTTTGTTCTAAATATTTACGCGAGCTTACAATTATTATAATTAAAACTTTATAAAACCGAGTAGGTTTTTTTCTTTATACCATTATATTTATTACAGTTCGAGTAATTTATATTCCAATATAAAGTTGCCAATTAAGTTTGCAAAGCGAAGTCTTCAACTACCATCGATACATTATAAATTTTTTAATATAGAATTTAATTACAAATGTAACTTCGATGTTTGTCCGCGTTTTTAGGGGTTATTCTTCCGCGATTATAGCTAACATTTCAAAGAGAATAGAATTCACGATTGCAATATTTCTCAATACGCAGTTTAAACAGTGCGATTCGATCTATGTAAAGTTGATTTGACTAAGCTAACAACCAAACAGACAAACATACTCTCTCTGAGGCAGACTGAAGATTTCTAATTTTTGTTTACATTTACACTCAACATTATGTCAATATTTTTTGTTCCACTACGGACGCATCGTTGAGTATTCACACGATTCTACATAACATAATTCACAATAAATTTCAATTATTTCATTGTTAATCTATTTGTAGCAGTCACTTCACTTGGACATTTAAATTAAATCCTGTCATTTGATTATTTCAACTTAGAACAGTGTTGGATTGATTAATATTCTTCACACCTAATCTAGTAAAAATTTAATTTAATCTCAAAGTTCTATGAATATATTAAAAGATTTTTTTGCTTAACCTAATATATTTCTTGTATTTCTATTATATGTTATTAGCAGATTTTAAATTAATAAGCTTTTTTTATAGTAAAGCGGACAACGGCAGGTGGGTCTCCTATATGGTAAGAGAACACCAGCGCCCATGGACAACCGTGCCACAGTCCACGCATTGGTTGTATTGCCGGCTTTTTACGCATCTTAAGCGGCATTTAAGGGCCCCTGTCATCCGCACTCACTCTGCGAAATACAGTATAAGTACCGTTGCACTCTGAGTATTCTGTGTGCTACTATTGACGGTACTAGTGAGCAGACATCAACCTGCCCGGACACCTTCTACCGCGTCCGAATTACGTGAAATTTTTAAAAATAAAATAATATAAAAATTGGCCAAAATATGATTATTTTATAAAAATATAATTACTTTGGGCATTTTACACAATATCATTATAGATCAAAGCCTATGTCTTATTCTGTAGTATAAGCTATATTGTTGCAATGTTCAGTAGTTTTTGCATGAAATAGTAACATATATCCATTCATCGTTATAAACTTTCACGTAAAACATTTGTAGTATGAAATTCTAGTATCAAAGTATTTGTTGCAAAACTCATAGCAAACAAATCGTCCGATTTTTATAACTTTTGTGTGCACATTGTCTGAGAATCGGACATCTATCCATGCCCAGGGAGGCCAACCTAAGATCTTCTTTAAAACAACCACATTACATTTAAGTATTAGCGATATTAGTAATTCAATATATCAAAATATATGTAGCAAAACAAAGTTTGCCGGTTTCGCTAATTATATATGTATAATATAATTAAAAATATTTTTTTGTTACAGTACTAAAATGTGGGGATTCATAGTGATAGCCTTCACATTTTGCATCATCATGACCAGAGGAGAATTGCCCGAGGACGACTTCAGGATAATAAATAAACAAGGTAAATAAACTTTTTTATAACTACCGTTACCATACCGTTTTGTGAGAAAAACCCTAACTATCACTCTCTATGCGTTAATATTTATTATAGCATACAAAACCATCCCGAAATTCTTTTTTTATTCTATAGCGGACAACGGAGCAAGTGAGTCTCCTATACGGTCTATGAACAACCGCGCTACATTCCGCCCATTGGTTGTGTTGCCGGCTTATTATACCGCATACGCTGCACTTTTAGGGGCCTCCTATATTCTCACTCACTCAGCGAAACACAGAACAAGTACCGTTTATTATATTTATTTATTTTATAGTTTACATTCGCGTTTATTATATTAGTAGAATATTAAACATAATTTTGAGGTCAACAAGATCATCTCCCGCACTAACTTTTGTCTTCTAATTAAGCATTAAGCCTATTTGTAAGTGAATCACTAGTGCAATCAGATTGACCACATATCTACAAAAATGTATATCTAATTATGGTTACTTCACAATAAGAGGTTTTTTTAAATTATTTGATGCCTTCTCTGTAAAAGCTGTATGACTATGTCTCTGTTAAAAATGTATGATTTATAATTGCCAATGTCAGCTGGTAATAAATAAACAGGAATGTATTTGTATAGTATAAACAACTCTTTAAAATGTCTTTTCAAGAATTAGAAACTAGATTAGGAAGTTCAACGACTGCGATTGACCGCAAGTGGCGATAGCTCAGTTTTTGTTACGATTTTGGACAACTCATTGGTTTGGTGAACGTTCGAAGCTGTGTAACAAACTCGTTATCTTGTTGTGTTTTTTGTTGTTGCCAGCAAATTTCGTGTTCCTTTTTTATAATATAGCGGACAACGGAGCAGGTGTGTCGTCTATATGGTAAGAGAACACCGCCGCCCATAGGCAACCGCGCCACAGTCCGCGCATTGGTTGTGTTGGCGACTATACGCCAACTAAGCGGCATTTTTAAGGGCCTCGAATATCCTCACTCACTCTGCGAAATACAGTACAAGTACCGTTTCACGCTGAGTATTCTGTGAGCCTGTAATATCACTTCGGACGAGCCGGTCCATTAAGTGCGTCAGCATATGCTTCAGCATGAATCCCACGGGTTTACATTATACTCGTAAGGAGACAGGTCTATTCCTTTTTATATCTCTGCCTATTGGCAGAGATATAATTATGGTAAGTTGAGTTATATCTCCAAGCGTAACTCAATATTATTTATTTTTTATTGTATAGCGGGATACGGAGCTGGCGGGTGTCTATTGTGGTAAAAGATTTCTATCGCCACCGCATTTTGCACTTAGGTTGTGTTGCCGGCTTTATACACCGCCTGAGTAATATATGTAATTACACAGATCTCCGATATCATCACTTAGTCAGCGAAACACAGTAGAAGTACTGTTTAACGCTATCAATCTGGTAGTGCGTGCTATTACGTCAGCCCAATTAATGCAACAGCATATGCTACAGCATGGCTCTCCCACGCTTTCAATGTGACGACATAGAGTTAAACTACATTATCGCACCTTGTTTTCGTATAAAAAATAGCTTTATTAATCACGACGATAAAACTAAGTAGGCGTGTTTTAGAGAATGCTACAAAAAGCAACCTTAAGACCGGCGCACTCTCACAGCCTCGGGGGAAGTATTAAGATAGTCACAAGATACCGACAATCTAAATAGCAGTAATTTAAATCAGTTATACGCGGTATACCACGAAGGAGTTGCGGGATGTCACTCATTGACATTACACAAGACAACTTGTAATAAGTACTTGAGGTAATTACGGTACATTTCCCCTACTTCATGTCGATCGGTAGGGAAATAAAAAGTATTCCTTGAAATTTTCTTAATTTTCTGTTATTCTATAGCGGACAACGTAGCAGATGGGTTTCTTATATCGTAAGAGAATACCGTCGCCCATGAACAACCGCGGCACAGTTGTGTTGCAGGTTTTTATCGCCACTTATGCGGCACTTTTAAGGGCCTTCGATATCCTCATTCCCACTGCGAAACACAGTTCATATACCGTTTCCCGAGTATTCTTTGAGCCCGTGCTATCACTTCAACATGGCTCTCCCATGGGAAAATGATACACATATAAAAAATAAAGCTTCACTGTCGGTTATAGAGATATAAATGAGACCTCACTTACGGAGGTCCATGAAAGAAAAACGACTCTTACAGATGTTTCTGTTTCCCGCTAATAGAGAGCTTAAAATGACCATCTTTAGTTAGCTAGAGCTCTTTGACTTAGACTTCATTGTTTGACTGTATTGTATCACATTTTCAAAAATATTTAAATATCTCACATATTTTTTATTAAATAAGAGTTATGCCGAACCATTCTGACGTATTAATTATACCGGCTCGTCAGGAGTGATACCTAAGGCTCAGAGAATACCAGCGTAAAACAATAATAATGCTGAGTGGGTGAGATTAACTACCTACTACGATAACTTAGTAATATGTATGTAATAGAGTCAAAGCGCAGATTCCGGCCCGATGGGGGAGATCCTCCCGTGGGGGGGATGGGTCTTACCATGAGGGGACTCGATTGCCCCGTAGTCATCTATGTAATAAAAAAATATATACAATATTACTTTCTCGTGATATGTAAACACGAACTAAAATTCTAATACTGAGGGTTATATCAGCAGACAGGATGGGGCCAGAGACAATTGTCTAATGAGATGTGGGTGTATTATTAGAAATCAATGCGTGTTCATATCGTTGGCAGCATCAATTAAGTAGAAGCTTATACGTAAAGAGTATAAAGTTTTATTATTTGGAAAGTTTTAATTATTATTACGTAGGTGAATGCAAATTGAGATAGACTCGTTTCTCTAGTCTTGCTCACTGTGTATTCATTTTAATATAATTTTCGCGATAATAAATTCAACCGACTTAAAAATTCCATAGAATTATTGGTGGAATTAATAACCTCCTTTTCGATTCTTTGAAGGTCGGTTAAATTGTATTTATATGCATTAGAGTAACATTTAAGAATTAAATGAAAAGAAAAGAATTAAATTAATTAGAGTAACATTTAAGTAGTCTTGGTTCAGGTTTGCACAACTTTTGTGTTTTTATATTCAGTTCTTTTATATAATATAGCACTGGAACGGGCTGTCCCAAAATTAAAGGATAATAGATTAGCGAGAGAAAGGCCAAGTTATGCTATATATTATATAAGTTAATGTTGATATTATACATGATGTTAATTAAAACATCATGTATAACATCAACTTGTATAATATAAAAAACACAAAAGTATAGTCTTTTTATACTATACACGACCTGTTCAATGCTGTTGGTATGAGATCACCGCCTCCCATGAACATCCGCGCGTTGGTTGGTGCCGGTAGATTCCAACGCTTAATCGGTATAATTTTGTCGCTCACCCAACGAAAGTACTATTGCAAAGTACTTTTTGAGCTCGTTGTATTAATCCGGACAAGCCGGACCAATTTTTGTCACAGCATCTGCTTAAGACTCCCGGTCACTGTCAATCCGGTCTATATATAAATATTATAAATTCCAATCAAACAGAATACTTAGCGTGATTGTACTATGTTTCTTTACACTTTACAGAGTGAGTGAGGATATCAGAGACCCTTAAAAGTGCCGCTTAAGCGGCGTAAATAGCCGGCAACACAACCAATGCGCGGACCGTGGCGCGGTTGTACATGGGCGGCGGTGTTCTCTTACCATATTAGAGACCCACCAGCTCCGTTGTCCGCTATAATATAAAAAAAACGGGAAACGATGTCGGTATCCATGGCGTTACGGTAACTTACCTCTCGGTAACTAGACACCAAGCTTTGTAATTTCTTGTGCAATTAATAAGTAAATAATTATTTTTTTATGTTATTTTATTATTTACAAAAGAAGACATGGGTAATATGTAGGGAGGTTGCGATAAAAATTGCGCAGTAAATTCCAACGCGCGTTAACTTGCAACTACAGGTAACGCCAGATGCATTTTGTTCTTTTGTTCAATCGTTATCTATTGAGCAGGTAGTTCGACCTTGAGCACAGAAAATGTTTTGCGTTCAAATGTCAAAATCTCAGAGACGCCCGACCGATTGGTCTTGTAAGCTAACGTGACGATACGGGTTTGATTCCCAGTCAGAATTTAATTATAAATTGTGTTAGTCTATAGAAGAGCTTGACAAATGAGTGTTAGTACTCTTTTCCAAGTGGACGATTCATACTAAAGCATATACTGACGTACAAATGTGGTCCACTCCGAAGTGATATTATTTCTCTGCGTTTGAAAATACCTGAGGCACAGTAGTTTTGCTCGCCGCTTAAGTGACATAAAAAGCGAACTCCGCTGACTGCGGCGCGGTTGTCCATGGGTGGTGGTTGTTACCACCTGGGGTGTGATTGCTATCCCGAATGCCTCATTGCCCTTAAACTTTATTTTAAGTTAGTTTTTATTATCTTCATATAGTAGTGACTAGCTAACGTTGTCTTGCCATATAAATTATGAAAGTTAGATGTATACCTACTATCGGGAACTTTTTTACAGACATTATCAATTTCTATTACTTTTCTCTAGAACTTAATCATTTCATTGTTAAGGCGGCATTCATAAGAAACATCGATCAACCGTTTTTTCTTCGACTTTTCAAATCCGACTATCGCCAAAAATCCTTATCATTTTTTGTGTTACTATATAGCTTATGTTACCCACAAATAGCATAGCTTTCTATTGGTGAAATAATTCTCAAGATCGGTTCATTAGATTTAGAGAACACCTACAACGTTACAAACACTCAAACTGTATTTTATTTTATAGCGGACTGTGGAGCAGGTGGGTCTCCTATATGGTAAGAGATCACCACCGACCATGAACAACCGCAGCACAATCCGCGCTTAATTGCGTTGCCGGCTTTTTACGCGGCACTTTAAGGGGCCTTCGATATCCTCATTCACTCAGTGATAAACAGTACATGCACCGTTTCACGCTGAGTATTCTGTGAACCCGTGGTATCACTTCGGAAGAGCCTAACCAATTAGTGCGTCAACTTTGGCATGACTCTCCGGTGACGGAGACAGATGACGGGTGAAACGTCTTTATGTTAGTACGAATATAGACGTACCAGAAACAATCCGATCGCATAACCAGTTGGACACTGAGCAAGCTGTGATTACGCACTGATAAGATATTTTTTTCAATATGAAATCAGGGCATGATAATATTTTTCAATAGAATTATCTGTCAATATTACATTTGCAGACTTACTGGCGTCGGACAGCGATATTTTCGAAGATAAGGATGCCAGATCGTTTTCACAACTTCTGTTCGATGTTGCAAGGGACCAAGTCATCGTGGGTGCGAGGTGAGTTATGTTTCTAATACTAGCTGATGTACATGGTTCGATTAAATTGGAAAAATCTTTAAACTAATTGATTTAATAGCCAACGATAAGAGAATATTCTTTATACAAAAACGCGGAAGTAAGCTGGAGGCTATCCTTAGCCAGGATCGAGGTTGTATTGCCAGCCTTCAAGTGAGGTACGATCTTTTATACAAATGTTTCTAAGTAGCATTTGTTTGGAACCTTTGTGGCTGGTTCCACAGAGCGGTGGTGCACTGCACAAAATGCCTTTAAAATACCCGTGGGAGAGCCATGCTGAAGCATTTTGAGGCATTAATTAGGCCAGTTGGTCCGAAGTGATACCACGAGCTCACAGAATACTCAACGTGAAACGGTAATTGTACGGTGTTTTGCAGTGAGTCAGATGCTGTGTTGTGGAACAACAGACATCGCTTTTTCCTTCTTTGTCCTCTCTACTAAGAAGCGATTATACCACAATTTCTCGTATTCCAGTTTTAATTTGATTAGAAGCGATAAATTTTGTTGAATATTTCCTAATGGCTAATATTCGAAGCCAGGAAACAGACAGTTCTGTGTTGATAATTTTGTATATTTTTATTTTGTATAAATGTTATATATCGGTTAAAATAAAGTTCTGTGTATATAGTAGAGTAGTAGTATAGAGAGAGTAGAGTAGTAGTAGTAGGAAGTGAGTATATCGTAATCTTAAAACTTTGTAATAACGTACAATTATGATTTCAATGTCAATTTTTAATTCCAATATGAACTCAATTCCATATTTTTATCGATTTGCATGTAACTATGTTATTATTTCTTCAGCAAGGTGATCGTGTTAAATTATACATTGTAAGTTTTTTATTCGAGTAAATATAAATATTTTCATATCTTAAATATTCAGATTTTAAAATATTTCTGCTTTAAGTTGTTTCCTTTAAAAAAAGTTATCGCGTCATACTGAAGTTTGATTATTGTTAGCCATCATCATCATCAGCCTATCAAGTCCACTGCTGGACATAGCCCTCCCCCAAAAGGAGGGTGTTTTGCCTTAATCACCACGCTTGGCAAGCGGGTTGGTGGTCGCAGAACATCTGCTGTACTCGGAAGCGCGCTGCTGCCCACCCTCCGATGAAGCCATACGATGGAGTAATATATTTTCTCTTTTGTAATGTCTACAGATTAAAGTCTCTAATATATGTATGCAAATCACAGTTACACAGAAGTGAAAGTGTGCAATTATTATTTATAAAACCATCGCATTTGATGTATCAAAGTATTGTAAGTATTGTATGTTGTTCTTTAAAATCTCGTTTGTATTTTGATAGGGACCTTCAAAAGCCAGTAACGCACCCGAAAACACGAATCTCTAATGTCCAAAGAATATTTTTATTGCTTTATTTTTTGAATATGAATAAAACCTCCGGAGGAAGCACGTACCGGTAAACAACGCTATTAATCGCGATGCAGTGGCGCATACAAATGACAAATGTCAAAGTGGAAGACAAAACGGCTCTCAAGTTAAACTACGCCTCCTAAATTTTCCATTTTGTTTTAAATTCGATAGGCGTTCGTTTTTAACTTAACAACAAATTTATTACTTTCAAAACAACATTACTTCTAAATATAATGTAATTTGTGCATTCATCGTTTTCAAAAATCATTGATTTTGACGTACATTACATGCATTAACATGTTGCCGCCATATAAAATATATGAGTTCCTGTATGGACCTCAAGCTCGTGATGGCCCAGGCCGAGGTTCGAGGCTTGCACGAAACAAAACACCCTTCGCGGCTAAAATTAAACTTTGGAGAGCGCGCGTTTTCCTTCCGCGTCTATTTTGTGGCGGTACAGATATAATTAATCGCTGATACAATTACACGCAAGGCAATCAGACGCTACCAGGAAACACAAAATATACAAAAAATTATATGTCTTTATATTAAAAACTAGTGTGAGTATACAATGGAATCACTGGATCTTTATAGAATATGGGAAAAAGGATACGACCCGTCCATGAATCGCCTACATATAATGAACAACCTAGCAATGGGCAAGCATGTGTATTGGCACTATCTAAAGCGGGTTTTTGTCCTCAACAGAAACTATTAAGGTTAATTTCAGGCGCAATTTATCGCCCAGTCAATCGGCCAAGCGTTCCAAGTAGCTTACATGGAGTTCTTAAAAGC
>DWCF01001383.1:0-31192 GCA_018230265.1 Delias oraia | reverse complement strand
CTATATATGATAATCACAATGTTTGAAAATAAAAATACTTAAAATTCTATCTGTGCCAAGTATAATAGTTGTAAACTTTAATATGCAAAATATTATTAATATTAGATTATCTTTGGATAAAATTCAAGTATTTAACAAACCACATAGTATTTATTAAAAGGTTTTTGATTGAATTTCATTGTAAATTATTTATTTATATAAATAGTTCTAATTATATAAATAATTGCACAAGATAAATAAGAATTTTATAATGTATAATTCTTTGCTTGTAATATGCAAGATTATATAGTGTTTCAGAATGTTTTATTTTTGTTCATTTTTGTTTTGTTTCATTGTTGTTTTATCTGGCAATTGTAAGCTCTACTACGTCTGGGTGGAGCTGTCATATTTGGCAATATATAGTCATATCTTAGTAAAGACTTATAAATTTAAAAAAAAATATATTCTAAAAGTTACCATTGTTTTATTCTATTTAAGAAAGTTATCCAAGTATAAAATATTTCATCTAGTTATTTTATCAAAATTTAAGGTAAAAAAGGAAACAATATAGTAATTGAGGCATACAAAATATTTTAATTTTTGCACAATATCTTAAAAGCTTTAATAATAGAATTTTTAATTAAAAGCGTTTTTTAATTTCACTTGCCTTTTAATGATATTTAAGCAAAATTTTGCATTGCACACAAGGGGTGGGACATTGGGAGACAAAGTGAGATTCCACAAAGGATTTGACCGGAACAAATAGCACTATATATTGCAGGATGTCGCGACTGAATTATGGCCTTTGTTGTAGACGAGTTAATTCTTGCAGCTTTAACATAATCAATTTAAAATTTACCCGTGGGAGAGCCATGCTGGAGCTTATGCTGACGCACTAATAGGGCCGGCTCGTCCGAGGTGATACGAAGGGTTACAGAATACTCAGCGTGAAACGGTACTTGTACTATGTTTCGCAGTGTGAGTGAGGATACCGGAAGCCCTTAAAAGAGCCGCTTAACCGGCGTAAAAAGCCGGCAACACAACCATTGGACGGACTATGGCGCGGTTGTTCATGGACGGCGGTGTTCTCTTACCATATAGGAGAACCACCTGCTCCATTGTCCACTATACTATGTATATAACGAAGTAAGTAGTTTAAATTAGTTTTGTACTCATACACATAATATATAATATCTAAACCCCATTTAATCGATAATTTGTACAAATCATAGATTTTTCATAAAGTGCGCAGATATATTGATAGAAATGTAGATTTTGTAATACACGCGTTAAATATTGTTTATTAGCAGACACAGAAATTTAAATACTAGAGCCATCCTGGCAAAGTGAATCATGCGACTACGTGGCATCGGACGTAAACAATTGATACAGAAGGCTGAACATCTAAAGAGGATTAGTGAAACAGGAAAAGAAATGTATGTCTGTCCAATTTTAATGTCCTTTTATATTCAAATTGACATTGCCATTGCTCAATGCTAAGTGAGAGTGCACTAGTATTAGTGTCCCATTTTGCTATAGTCTTTATCTGAAACGGTAATGTACTTAGTGCACTGAATAGGCCATTGCCAGTAATGCACTATTAGAGACAACGTGGAAATTGCAGACAGAATATCCAAAATGTTATCTTTGAGACATTCTTCCGTGAGACTGTTCGAATGGTTTTATACACATTTTTGCTAAAGTAATTAAAATAGTGAACAAAAAATAATGTAAGTACCTATATATATATATGTTTTCTGAATTATTAGAATAATTGTCTCAAGGATAATTCAAAATCATTGGAATTGTCTACGCAGCCAGTTAATTTTTTTCAAAAACTACAAATACTCGAATATAAACTAATGAATATGTAATAGTGTCTTCTTCTACCACAAGAATTGTCATATTTACATATAAGCATTGTATTATAGGCTAACCTAGTTCCCAGACATTCGAATACTCTTCGATTTACTCTTCGCTTCATAATAATATTCCATTGAGCACTAAAATGTAAAATAAATTAGTTCATTAATATTAAAACCTATTAGATTTTAAAGGAATGTATATTATTCTATATAAGGAATTACCATACGAGAACGATGTTTAACTAAATATGTATGAACAAATTAATTCATAATATGCGGTAAAGCTAAGAGTTCTTATTTGAACTCGATTGTTAGTAGATTAGTAGATAGTAGTAAGTATGAAACATAATAAAAATAACCATAGGTACTACTTAAAGCCATATTTTCATTTATTTCACAGAATATTTTTCAGAAAGGCCAATTTGCCAATTTACGTCCTCAATTCAATGCAATTTCAATAATAGTATAAGCTCAACGAAATAACGAAACAATTTAAGATACCGAACGATTCAGCAATAAAATCTAGCAGGTTTAAATCAAGCGAATCCTATTCAATTGAAAATATTCTTCACAAATATACCAACAAAATTCCTTGTTAGTCATATTTAAAAACTAGTGTTAGAAAGTATTTTAATTTATCAAAACGTGTAAGACTGCATCTATATTGTTAGGAGATAATTTGTATGCTAAAGAATTTTTAAAATAAAACATCAGATTTATGCCTCGACGTTGTACGACATTTTGCTAATATAATAAGACTTTTTAGAATAAAGTCTATATTGTAAGGTAGAATGTCACTTTTCGAGCGTTATTATTTCAAACATCGCACCAATGTCTTTGAGCTCCCTTGAGACACGAGCATATTTCATTTTCTACATTAATGTATGTTTTAGAAAGATTAATAACGCAGACTTCTCGAGTTTAATCACGTTTAATATTATTTTATAGACATTTATTTTAATGTGTGACGCGTGTAAATTTAATGTTTACGTGGGCTGAAAATTAAATGCAGTAATATCTTTATGCTTCACGGAATTGTTTGAAATATGAAAAAATATTTTAAGTGTTATTAATATTGGGAACATTTTTGGCTTATTCCGTCAGAAAAGCTTAGCGATGCTGTGACATTCATAAGTGGATTCATATGAGTATATAATTTAGAAAGAAATATATATATATAATTATATAAATTTAATTTAATATTATATATATAAAATTTGGAAAGCGCAGTGTTGGACGTCTCGCCACGTGATGGAAGGACGATCTCGTGAAGGTCGCGGGCAACCGCTGGATCCAGATCACTCAAGATCGAAATGGGTGGGCGTTTTTGGGGGAGGCCTATGTCCAGAAGTGGACTTCATAAGCTGATGATGATAAATACTCAGCGTGAAACGGTACTTGTACTGTATTTCGCAGAGTGAGTGAGGATATCGCAGGTCCTTAAAATGCCGCGTAAGTGGTGTGGTTGTCCATGGGCGGTGGTGTTCTCTTACCATATAGGAGACCCACCAGCTCCGTTGTCCGCTATACTATAAAAAAGACACATTGCTATTGTCCATGACATAACAGACTTTGATACATCTTGCTGTCACCGGACTCATATTACTGATGGTCTTTTTTATTCATATTAATTGTAGTTGCGTGGTCATATTTGTTTGTGAATTTCCGTAAAGTCTTTACGAGAATCTTTAAATTATTGACGTCATACATTTCATTCAACCCTTACAATTATAGTAAATAATTTCCCTCGCAATGTCATGGGCCATTATATTTAGACATCTCATTGTTCGCTGTCAGAATGTTCAGCGGAATTTATGTCGCTGGTTTCTACAAATTTCCGTGCGCATTTGGAGCAAATTGGGCAAATACCAAAATTAATGTTCACAAACGACTGCCACTTATCAGACTTGGCTATCGCGGCCGTTATTTCGTCTTGCCATATGCACTCTATTGGAATGCTTATATTATCAAGTCATGTGAAAACATGTATTCAAACAGAGAAAAACTTCATATTCTGTTTGTGCGATTTATTGAAACGTCAAAACCGAGCTTTGCTGCTAATTTTTATTTTAAAGGTAAATTTCAGTTTTTCAATATTCCTCTTACATCAATATCGAGTTTCGCTATGAGCATGTTTATAAAAATGAATGCGTAATCTTTTATGACGTCATGTTTGTGTCATGGCACAATTTTAAAATAGAAATATGAAAATCATTTTGTGAATCCTAAGTTTTAAAACATAAAATTTTTAGGTTCATATGCATGTTTTATATCATATTGTAACACCTGCTGAGTAAGTTGTTTCGAGCGAGGTGATGGCGAAGATTTTGTGATTTTTTTAAATGTTTGAAGATTTTCTGTAAATTACTGCATATACTACTAAAATTTAAAAAAACACTAAGATTCTGACTCTGACTGACTCATAGATGTAAAAAAAGCCTAATCTATGAAAATAAATAGAAATAGTTACGTAAATTAATAACTATAAATTAGGTTAGTAGCTAAATTTATTACTTAATTGTAGTTCTTTAATTTGATTTTATATTAAATGTTATCACTAACATTTTCTATTTTTGATTTCAATAAATAAAAAAGATTTATTCTCTCTACTAAGGCGAAATTGAATGTATATGCTTCTTATTTTAGAAAAATAAATTGTTGTCTCCAGGCAATATTATCAAAAGTTAGATTAATTAAACGAGTCCGCAAAGAAACCTATATTCGTATTTACATTACTACCAAATAATAATAAGTATTCTTTTAACAACATGTGTGTACATGTTTCAATACATATTGTTATAAGGTTTATCGACTATTTTCGGTATTCGCCAAAGAAATCCTTTTCTTCATTCAAGTTATTGTCTCGAATAATCCCCGGGTGCAATAATAACATCTCAGTGAAGTCGTAATAAAAATTGTCACGTACCGCCGCGGGTGCAGTTGAAATTGGAAAAAGTTAGGGGTCAAACTAAATCTCAGATTTAAACTTGTATTTTGTTCATGGAGTTACATTGTCAGATGTTTTTACAGTTATAAGCTCATTTGCGGGCAAGACACGGAGGTTTTTTAAGATTAAGAGTTTATAATTTATAGTAGAATTTCTCATTTGAAATAATCTTTATTGTGGACGAAAGAAAATCTAGTATAATATAAATTGATTAAAATTGGAATAGAAAAAAAGAAAAAACTATAGAAAAGCAATAGAGCCATGCGTTGAGTAAACCAATAACGCAACAATGATACGGAAGTGACACCCATGTAACAAATGTTTTTCTCCGAGATTGATGAAACTCATAAGAGGAAGGAAACAGCGAAAAAAAGAAAATAGGGATAATTGATTTTATGTGTAGTTCAAGGGTCATATTCAGTCGGTGTTTGATGTTTATCTTTGCACAGTATTCCCTACTTTGAATGCCAAACTGGTTTTTTATGGAAACTCTTAAATGTTAGCAATTAGGTTAAGCTCTATTTAAAGCTTTTGTTAAAACTCAGCATTCCTATAAAAAATATATTATATTGTGTAAATAGATAATATTTACACGTGGGAGAGCGATGCAGACGAACTGATTGGCTGGCTCATCTTGAGGGATACAACGGAAACATATCAGCGTGAAACATTACTTGTACTATTATGCTCAAAATGACTGAGGATATGAGAGCCTGTTAAAATTAATACCTTTTACGCGACCTAAACAACCGGTATTACAACCAAAGTGCATATTGTGGCACGTTAGTACATGGACAGCGGTGATTTTTAGAATAGAGAAGACCTGTCTGCGTCGTTGCCCACTATACAATAATAAAAAAGAATACAAAAGCTGACTGAAGAGTCAACTGAAATGTTTTTTTTTTCTAAAAATGAATCGTATGCGGACGAGGAAGCTGCAACACGAAGTGATACATTTTTAACGTGAATGTATTTAGTTGGAAAAATTATTTTTTCTCTCATTGGATAAATAAATTCTAAATGTCCAAAAAAATTTCATAAATCATATCTTTATGTTGCGCAGTCTTCTATTATTATCAAATATTATCTATATTAACGTATAATGAGGCACAAATTAATCCCATATAAAGAATGATACAACTTTAGGCTAAACAGCCGAAACGGCTCTGATAAAAACCATTTCTTGGTTATTCGATACTGTATGTTGATCCAAGGTTGATCCCACTCGACCTAGAAACTGATCCCCGATCCTCAAATTATATAAACCACTTACACGGAAATGCAATAAAAACAATGGAGTCTAATTATGACACGTAAAACTCAACAAAATGAACATGTATTTAATCTGTATATAATTTTGTATGTTTTAAATGCGAGTCAACCTTCGTGACGTCAAGATTATCGAATTAGATCACGGACTTAAAAGAATTCATATATCTTTTGAGAGCCTCGTAGCTATGGTAGTTCATCATCATCATCAGGCCATCTAAATCCACTGCTGGACATCTCACTTATTTGAGTAATTCCACCAAGAGCCCGCGCGCCGTATTAAAATTTGCCCTGCGACCGCAAGTCGCTAACACAAAATTAAAGTCGTTGACACTCGAGGGCTTTAGTTTCAAGAGTATGAAATTTCTGTTGGAATTCCGAAATGGCGGATGAGTTTCGCAAGTCAACTCAATTATCGTTTTAATTAAGGCGCAGCGTGCCACGTGACATTTGTTTGCGTGCGTGAAAGCGATCGTCCCTCCCACCTCCCTCGGCGCCCGTGTTAATCGTGCTAATTACTGCTGTAATTGAGCAGAGGGTAAGGTGAGATTGCTATCGGCATTTACATACCTACCTAATGTATTGAAACAACTTTCACACCGACGATCGCTAACTCCGGGCTCCACGATGTCCTAATTAATCGTTACGCACTTATATTGTAAATAGATCGATCTTAATTACAGTGAAGTGTAATTTGATAAATAAAACAAAGTCACGCGAAATAGAATAATCCGCGTGTCGTTTGGAACTAGGCACTGTATTATAGTTGTACACGCAGCAATAAACATAACAAAAAATAGCAATTCAGTCATTTGGGGTCGGCCGTAAAGCGATAGCGCGCAGTAAACGCAATCCACCACTCGCGACTATAAACTTTACGAGTCACGTAAAAACGCGCTCGATACGCCGACTCGCTGCCATAAATTTATGCTAATGTATTCTTTATAGGAGTTGAATGCGTATTCAGAAATACCTCCATTATTTATGTATGCTATGAACCGCTCAAGTTAATTTTAAAGTCGCCTTGCGCCCCGCGGTTTCCGCGCTCGCGATTGCTGACGATTAATTTTTTGCAGCATCCACGTTTCCGATTAACGCGGCTGCCCCTTTCCGAGTGATTGCCCATCATTTATTGTTATTTTACTAACGCTCAGGTAGTGGCAACTGGTTTAATAACGCAAGCCTCTATGCATGAATGGCTTTTAATAAAAGCCTATTTTATACATAATAAGTACAAATATCTTTGATTACTATACAACTGCAATTAATGGCACGCAAGGAGAGAAACATGTACACACGCTTTATTTAAGATTAGCGAAGTGTTATATTGAGGCCGTGTTTATATAGGAACGGCAGTCACGATAAAAGTTGGAAATGTCGCGTGCAAATCACATAACTTTTCCAAACTATTATCCCTGAAATATAGTCAGAACTCAATCCGTACATTTCCGAGCGGTGGGCGGTCTATTTATCTATTTCCCCCGCTTCCGCCCCGAGCGTCCGGTTAACCGCCCCCTTCCGGTTAACCGGGCGGCGGCAGCGCCAGGGCGCGCGGCTAAACGGGTCGTCGCGTGACCGCAGACAATAAGCCCAGGCGGCGTTAACAGCGTGCCTGTGTGTTGCCACTTTATACGGTACGCCGGGAGACCCCTTTTGCTCCGAACGCGCCCCCCGCGCCTGCCGCGCCCTCCGCGCCCTCCGCGCGCCGACACATGTGCGCGACCTCTGCGAGGCAAACGGTAGCCGATAAGTCCTCTTGTCGGATCTTGTACAGTCTCATACTTGTTTAGCCACCACACCTCCCGGCCTCCCGATCCTACCCGACTCAATTGCCTTTTTCTTGCGGTCCACCCACGCAATAGGATAACGTACAGATTAGCTGTATTTACTTTTACACTCAAAAACAGTACCTCTGTTCATAACATCTTCTACATTGGAATTCAATGTATGTTCATATTTTGGGAAAGCTTTATCGCATTCGTAGATTCATTCGAAACTTATATAAATGACCTAATCGATTACGCGGTTAATGAATAGAGAAAATATTGAAACTGATACTTTATGTCTGTATAGGTATTACCTAATTTGAGCTGTAGACCACAAATTCAATTTATTAATGACTAACCACAAATGGCCTGCTCTCACGCGAGCAGCTCAAACGAGCAACATAAAATCCAACCAATCGAATTGGACACGTCACGTTATAGCTCGTTCCGTAGGGCTCTCGAAATAGCTCTCGAAATTCGATATCGATGTGGATTGGGTGGCCGTTAAATTAGGCCGCGTGTACACGCTCCTCGGACGCTTTTTGTCACTACAAATGTTTATGGCCGCTGGTATCGAGTAACAAATTTAAAACATCTTCTCTTATTCGTCGATTCGGATCGGGAAAGGTGTCCAATAATGTGCTCACTAAATGTAGCTGTTGTTTTCCGTAGGTGTCATTCCATGTTCGTTTGTAAGACATTTATGCTATTTGACCCTCATTACAGCATTCTTCAATTATATCATAAACCAAACAGCATGGATCATTTTGAAGTTTGATTAACGTCTTCATATATAACGGTAAAAAGAGTATTTTTTTTTGCAATTTCGAGTTTTGTTAATAAAGTATGTATATCCTTTGTTAAAAACTAAATTTTGCTTTAATTTTGAGTCCTTGTAGAATCTAACCCTTGAGTTTTACATATAATATCATATGAAAAAATATCTCGACTAACATTGTTTACATTTACGTCACGTTTCGAGAACCTAACATGCCATAAGTGTGAGGACAGCGTAAATAAAGTCATTCCTAAATTTGTATACTTTCCGAAATAAAGTCTAGGTAGGTACGCCTCATTGTAAATCACAGCGGGCGGTGACAGGTCGGCGGCGTGGTGAGCAAATTAACAGCCGGTTGGCACTAGCCTCTAACTTAGTACCTCGTAAAATTAGGCCCCGTTACCCCTCCAGGCGTACCCCAGACGATGTCAGACCAAACCGGAGCCATTATTCATTCAAGATCAGTTACAAGCAATTTAGTACCTACCACTCTATTGCGATTGGACTTACCGAGTAATTTAAAGACAGATGCCATTATTTTGTTCGCGTTTACCATCGCGGCTTTTAAAGTGCTAAAAAAATAAGTATTATAAAGAATGTGTTATTCCGAAAATAATCGCTCAATATACTTTTTCAATTCACTAAACGAAAATCCGTTACAGTTAGACATTTAATATTTCTAATGTTAAAGCAATTCAAAGCTATACTTCCTAATAATTTATATTGATAAATTAAGAACGTTTTAAAATAATTTCGCAACATTCGTAATCAATGCTCATAAAAATAATATTACGCACACAGTTGCATACACGGCTGAACTCTGTTGAAACAGCGTCTGCAAATCATGGAAAGCACTCAACTGAATATTGATAAGTCCACGTAGGAGCTTGCATATTTATGACATATTATACGTATACTAAGGTACAGAATAATTGCAAAATAGGTGAGGTCGTTTGGCACGTATATCTATGATTATTTCATTAGATGGCGTGGCGCGCTCATCCAAAATGGTATCCCCCTTCCCACCAGGGGGAGGGGGGAGCGGGCTGACCACTCTCGAAAGCTAATCATGCGGTCAGTTTGTTCTGCCTCAGCGTGTTTTGATATTGATATTGACTGTACTCTGCCTCGCTGCACACCGATTTATTTGCGAACAATGATCGATTGATTGCTGTACGTAAGCTCTGCGATTATGTTTACCTACAAGCGTATTCCGTTATTAATACAGCAGCCCCACGTATTTCCAATTAAAAATAATAATTTATACAGTCAGAATCATTTTTGTGTTAAAATCATAATATACAATTGACTATACTGTTGTAGATGACACTAAAAATAATAGCCATGAAAAGCTATTATATGATAAATATTTATTTGTTACAGAGAAATTCAATATCACCCGGTGAGAGGGAAAAATATAGAACGCGAAGTCCAATGGAGCCAGACCACAAAAAACCGAAGAAGGAAGAGAAGGACATGGGACATGTAAGTTGATATATTTTGTAATTAATACTTGACATTTAGAATAAAAGAACAGAGTAGAACGTAATAAAACGAGTTAATATATTAAAATTTAAATCCAAGAACAACAAATTAAAACATACATCAAAATACCATATATCACCCGTGGAAAAGCCATGCTGAAGCATATGCGGACGCATTAATTGGGCCGGCTCGTCCAAAGTGATACCACGGGCTGACAAAATACTCAACGTGAAACACACACTAACAATGCGCGGAGTGTGGCTCAGTTATCCATGGGCGGCGGTGTTTTTTACCATATATCAGACCCACGCGCTCCTTTGTCCGCTATACTATAAAAAAAGAACACATATTGCTTGGATAATGAATGTGGTTAATAATAAAAATACTGCATAAAAATATAGAGAACTTAATGTGGAAGACTTTGTTCCTGATTTGATTATTTCTTTCTGTTTCCAGGAATTAGTGGTAGACGACGCCAGTGAAGAGCCAACATCACCCCACAACGGAGCCCCGTCACCGAGAGAAAACGGTCTGGATAAACTGCAGCCAAAAAAGGAACACCCGCCTCACAGCCCTAGGTAATTTTAAAGAGAAGTACTTTTAACTTTCACCCGTGGGAGAGCCATGCTGAAGCATATGCGGATGCACTAATTGGGCCGACTTGTCCGGAGACTCACTTACTCACAGAATAGCCAGCGTTGAAATGGTAGATATACTTGAAATGGTGCTTCTACTGTGTTTTGCCGAGTAAGTGATGACATCGGAGGAACTTAAATATTCCTCTTAAGTGTCTAGAAACCGGCAACATAACCAATGCGCGGACTGTAGTGTGGTTTTCCATGGGCGGCGGTGCTCTCTTACCATATAGAAGACCCACCTGCTCTGTTGTCCAATATACCATAAAAAATATTATTCTACCTCTACGTATTCGTTACTTCATTTTCCAAATTTTAGTACCCGTTTTAATCGCAAAATTAAGTAGGTACCTTTGTTTTGCTCAATAGATTAGTAGGTAACTTAGTAGGTAAAAAAGGATAAATTAATTATATCAGAAGCATTTTAGCAATGCCTCTCCTATCTCCGGCTCTCGTGATTTCATATTCAGTAGCGATACTGTAATAATGCCGGCGTAAGGATTGAGGCCATTCGCTCAACTTATGCCTGGCACGATAAATTCCTAATAATTACTTTATCCGCTTAAAGGAAACCATATACAGTAAATGATTCCGTGTATGTATTATGGTCACTAATTGTCGAGCTTTTGCACGGTTAAGGCGATTTAAGGCGAAACCATATTAAGTAGAAAAAGATTATTTTGTTACACTTAAACCTTTTAACGCTCACCGAACGATGCGCATATTATGACAATCTTTATAGAGATATATAGAGAGGGAATATTATAACGAATATATAACTTGTACGGAAGGAGTATAATTTATTACTAACTCTTATACATATTACACGATTTAAATATTTACTTACAAGCTAGCAATACTCTTATTCTCATATGCCCTACAAAACAGATTTTTTTATCTTCTCTTACCATAATATGCCGTAGTGGTTGCAAGTTTAGAATTGACAGTTTTCTATTCTATTGTAAGTTTCTATTCGCGCCTAATATACTCAACTTTATTGATCGATATTGGATCGCTAAGCTATCTTATTTATTAAAGGCATGGAAAATTGAAACGTAACTAAGCATCGAAGGTTAAAGGCAAATTCTATATTAATGTTCATAACACAAGCAATGCATGGTTGGGTAGCCAATGTTAATATCCTTTCAGCTTTCTCAAAGTTATTGTTACGCTCAGTGAACACAATTTAGATTCTCGGTTCACCCCAACTACTTGTGACTTGGTTAATCTGATTAGACTTTAATCTTTCGTACATACAAACGATGTTAATATGAGTCATGAGCTGTTTAACTGATGATAGGCCCTTGATGCAAGCAAGCGTCTTACATTGATCGACAATCGCTGGGATCGTGTACTTAATAATGTTACTCTATAGAAGTATAAAGCAATTAATCATTTTCAAAATTCAAAAAGCGACTTCACTTTTATAGTTCAATCTAATTCACTAATATTATAAGGAGGAGATATTTTTATTGAACATTTTCAAAGTCGATACATTATATGTACCTACACGCAGACTTTTGCCAGTATTAAAAAATGATTCCAACCTCAGTACACTAAAGTGATTTTCAAGACATGGAACGTTAATACTATATCCTAAAGTAATCAATAAAGACACTTATTCATGTTCTATTTATATATTAATCCTTTATTTTTTCAGATCCGGAACCTCTAGTAATGCATCGACTCCGTCTGCAAAAAAGTTGGACGAGAAACCGAGTACGCCCATATCGAAGCCGGTTACACCCACATCAGGGGCTAGTGGAGTAGCGGCTGGGGCACCGTTGAAGGCGGCCGTGAAGCCTCCGGCGCTACAATATCCCTATCTAGGTAACGGTGCTCATGACGCGTACGGCCTAGCGGGATATTCGGCGCGAGCGGCGCTGGCTTACGAACCGCTGCGCCCGCCCATCGGTCCAGCCGCTCTTGCACCAATTCCAGGCGGTAAACCGTAAGTTTTTTTCATGGTATAGCGGACAACGGAGTTGATGGGTCTCCTATATGGTCAAGAATACCGAAGCCCATGGCCGACCGCGCCACAATCAGCGCATTGGTTGTGTTGCCGGCTATTTAAGCCTCCGATATCCTCACCACTCAGCGAAACACAGTAGAAGTACCATTTTAAGTACAACTATTGTTTCACGCTAAGTATTCTGTGAGCCCGTGGTAATACTTTGGACGAGCTGACCCACTCCCACGGGTGCGATATTATTAAGACACTCACCCGGCAGTGGCTTGACAGTGATCAAGCCCTTCCAGAAACCGAATAAATTACAAATTAAATTATAATTCGAACCCGATACCCCTCGCTTCATGGTAGACTTTTGGAACCACTTCGCTTTGAAGTTTTCTTTTTCCTCATCTTCACGCTGTGATCTTCAACGTGTCCACACACATATAGTTGATTACTATCAATATCACATCCTCTGATTTGCTTCACTAACAACCAAGAATCAAATATTTATCGAGTTCAACCATTCGCTGTAACAGGAAATAGCTTAATATGCTGTATCATTTTTCTTTTATTGCACCACGTCTATTGATGTTGTCATTACATTGTCTATTGTAATGGTACATGACCTTTTTTTATATGAACGGTGGCAAACGAGCAGGAGGCTCACCTAGGGCAAGCGGTCCTCCGCCCATGGACACCCCTAGCCCTTGCAGATTCGCGGATCGCTGCTGGCCCTTAAACATTATGAATGCTCATTTCTTGAAGGTCCACAAGTCGTATTGGTTTGGAAATGTCCCTGCTGGCAGCTGATTCATTAGTTATATGAAGTCCAATTAAGTTACTTAAAAACTACTTTTATTTTCAGAGCCTATTCGTTTCATGTATCAGCTGAAGGACAAATGCAACCCGTTCCCTTTCCACCCGACGCTCTAATGGGGCCCGGGATTCCGCGCCACGCGCGCCAAGTGTCAGCGTTGGCCCACGGTGAAGTAGTCTGTGCTGTGACCGTGTCGTCACCCACTAAATATGTGTACACGGGCGGCAAGGGCTGTGTCAAAGTATGGGACATCAGTCAGCCCAGCAAAGCACCCGTCAGTCAACTGGATTGCCTGGTGAGTCGGTAACTGTCGCCAGTTTACAACGACGTTACCAGTATACATAATTTAATTAATGATTATTATAACTATCCAGTCAAATAGAAATAGAATTTCGTTTATTTCTACCGCAAGGACAACATCTAATAGTTCAGTATTTTAAGTTTTAAGCGAGTAATTCGCAATTTACACTATAGAAAATTTGTAACTAAGACAACTAAATTATAATTAAATCTTATTGATATATTTTCAGCAACGGGATAACTATATAAGATCGGTGAAACTATTGCCCGATGGTCGTACTCTGATAGTGGGTGGCGAAGCCTCCAACCTTTCTATATGGGATCTTGCATCACCGACGCCAAGGATCAAGGCTGAGCTTACTTCATCGGCGCCAGCGTGCTACGCATTGGCCATAAGTCCTGACTCTAAAGTAAGTCACAAAAGTATTAGTAAAATCGTTCTAAAGGCGTCTGTAAAGTTTCTTAGTTTCTTTTCCTAGTTTCCTAGTTTTCCTAGTTTCTTATTAATTTAGTAAGGATTGACTTAATAGTCCAATGTTTGAATAAAATTAGTCTAATCTAAACTATTGATTTTTTTAAAACCTTATTAAAGTACCTATCTTTCTGTTCCACATTTTTGGTATCTGCCATCATGAGAATCAATATTTGAATTTGAAGAATTAATTTAAAGAAGTACACTGTGAAACATTAAAATTCTATATTAGATCAAAGTGTAGTCGATGATGATTTTATAAATATTATGTGATAACTAATTTTAACTAACTTATTTGTAGGTATGCTTCAGTTGTTGTTCCGACGGTAACATAGCGGTATGGGATCTTCATAATCAGACACTAGTTCGACAATTTCAAGGACACACAGACGGCGCGTCGTGTATAGACATATCTGCGGATGGAACTAAATTGTGGACAGGAGGCCTGGATAATACCGTCAGGTATATATAACCACTATATAAATATGTACGATACAAGATAAATCACTGGAAATCAAATCAAAACGTAACTGATACAAAAATCCAAAGCAATGCTATAAAATTTGCAATTATTCCATGTTTTGACAATCTGATCGATTCACTGAATGATGCAAATGATTTCCATATAAGTGTTGAATTCCTATGTGCAGGGCTTTCCAATTTTATTTACAGCAAATCCCCTATAGAATTGTTATTTTTCTTGCCACACCCCTCTCCCATAAACAAAATTGCATACTGTACTGCAAATAAAAACAGTAGTAGTTAGCTAGGTTATCAGAAAATCTCGGACAAGAATAAATTTAATATTTTTTATTACAAAATACGTACAAAACAAAACAAAAATGTAAATATCAAAAGACATTTATAATAATTATTATTACGCTTGTTTATGGTCAGTAATAGGAAGAATGCTAATGAGTAGGATTGCTTTCTTTTCTGAGTAGTTTAGTTCACAGTTTCTGAAATCGCGAGACTCCTGGGTTATTGCTGCTACGCCCCAGGGCGTCCCGACGCACTGCTCGGTAAATCCTGACTTAAGAGGATCTCTAACATGTAAACATTTTATTGTTTTCAGATCGTGGGACCTAAGAGAGGGGCGGCAGTTACAACAACACGATTTCAGTTCACAGATATTCTCATTAGGATATTGCCCGACAGGTGAATCTTTTTTATCTACAATTATTAACACTCTGAAAATATTTACCTAGAAAATTGTACCCACGTTTCAAGCAATAGCAATAAATAGATTGATTTTTACAATTTTTTTCTCTATGATTATTCATTTGATTGAAGCGAGCTTTGTCAATCTTTGTAGGCGAATGGCTCGCTGTAGGAATGGAGAATAGTAACGTCGAAGTACTGCATGCGGTGAAACCAGACAAGTATCAACTCCATTTGCACGAGTCGTGTGTACTTTCGCTGCGGTTTGCGTCTTGTGGGAAATGGTTCGTCTCAACGGGGAAAGATAATTTACTCAATGCCTGGCGCACCCCCTACGGCGCAAGCATTTTCCAGGTAAATATCATCACAACATATGTTTTACAGATCTCTTTATTGGGATCTCGATAACTCGAATGTCAAGGGAAATGCTAAAAACTCTAGTTAATAAGTTTCCGAAATACATAGGATTTATTTATAAAAACTTATGTGCGGTTTATAAGACTATTTTTCGACTTGTACAGTTGAAGTTAAACAACATTTTGGCTTAGATTTATTGCTACGATTTCGGAGAAGTCCTAGTAAGATCCACAATGCTTTACTAACTTCGAATTACGGTTTCTTGTTTTTGTATTTCGATACAGACGGAGAATAAATATTCTTAACAACGCCCTCGTAGGGACATAACATTTTATTTGAGTTAAAAAATCTAGTTAATTGAAGATATCGCGTATTTAGACGTTCAGCGGAAAGAAATTGCATTTTTTTCGACTGAATAAATATTTTGACTATACGAGTTAATGATTTTCCATTGTACATATAAACTTTTTTTTTAATTCTTACTAGTTAGTTCTCGTTGATTCCATATTACATTACTTCCCCAATATATGATATCTATTAATTTCAAATATTTCAATACAATAAAAGCTTTATTTAAATTTGTATTTCTATATCCATTCTTGAAACTTGTGAAACGTTTTTTAAAAATATTTAGATTTTACGCCACACCGATTAAAAACCCTTAAAACCCTAAACATATGATACGCAGGAAGAGTTACAAAAGCTCGACGTCGTATTGTATTATGTTTCTTAGTTATGTCAAAACATATATTACATTGTAAGCTGTAAGATGCTTTTAAATAATAAAAAACAATGTGTTGATAAAAAAATAACAGAGAAGGTTAATTGTACTCGGTTAACGAACTGATTGCCTTCTTTATTACTCAATTGATCAATGTTAGATAACATTTTTATAATAGAATATGATTGATGTCTAAATTTATGAATGCAAGTAAATTGTTATTTATAAATAGAAACGTATTTTTGTTACAGTCTAAAGAGTCATCATCGGTGCTAAGCTGTGACATTTCATCCGACGACAAATATATAGTGACGGGCTCTGGCGACAAAAAGGCCACAGTGTACGAAGTGATTTATTAAAGACAATCGAACAAAACAGATCAAGGTGCGAATGAACGTTCCGCGAACGAGTGAAAAGTGATATAGCTTTAGTGTTTGTATAATTGGAAGCCTGTACGTACTTATGCGACTTGTTTATATAGAATTAGTGTGCGCGGTTTATTTTATTTGTTGAGCGCCCGTAGTGTATGTTGGCAACAGATCTCAAACTGATGATTTCGTTTCAATATTGTTGTAAAATGTCCGTATTAAAAGATATGCGCGAATTGATTTTCTGTTTTATTTTTGGGTCAAGATATTCAAATGATTCAATTTATCATCATCGGCCTATCAAGTCCACTGCTGGACATAGGCCTCCCCCAAAGACACCCATCTATTGCGATCTTTAACAATCTGGATCCAGCAGTTGCCCGCGACCTTCATGTGATTGTGTTTCCATCGCGTGGCGGGACGTCCCACTCTGCGTTTTCCGATATGCAGTCGCCACTCGAGAACCTTTCTTCCCTTTTGTAATGATTCAATTAAAGTAATTTAATTACCTGCTGGATTTTCTTTCAATTTATTTCAAAATTTTCGGTTTAATGATCTCGAATCCATACTAAATAACCTGCTAAATCCTCTATAGTATATACTATAATGATGTTCATGTTTACTATTGGTATATAAATACATATCAATACATCTGTAGTTAATACGGAGAGCTTAAGGAAAACAAACATTTTAAACAATTTTACGTAAAGTTGTAAGTGAACGTTTACTAAACTGTCTAAACTGAATTAATCATGAACAAGGGACGTTATAAGTACATTTAATGACACGACAGTGGACCCCATTTCGTAAGCACCACATCAAACGGCAGATATGTTGAGACGGTAATGGTAGGTCATTAAGGCGAGCATTTTTTGTTTTTGGCAGAATCGTTTTTCTCTTTTTTCAATTATATTATTACAGTTATGATATCAACTGCAGTGCTATGCTGAAAAACAAGATAAAAAATATATCTAGTAAAATAGACCAACATTAATTAGATATTGGGTATATGTAGTCGACTAACCGAAGCACTGTTTAGAAGTGCAAATTTATTAAATAACCATTTAAAAGATTTAAAACTTTCAAAACTTGTTTCAATTTCTATTAAATTAATTAAAAAGTAAAAGTTCAATTAAATTAATTCCCCCTGCAATACTGAACGGCCAATACCACCATAAAATAACCGAAATTCAACACCGTTATCAGCATCGACTAATACTGCAAATTGTCCATAACGCCATGTGCGCGGTAATGAGCTTTTTATCTAACACATTCCCCACATAACTCAACTTTTATCTGAAATCTGAAGGCATACCATTTTGTCGTTCACAGTACGGACGTGAATATCATCGAGTATGTAATATATATATGATTATTCATATCTATAAATATAGTCAATTTCATACAGTTTCGTACGATAATAATTTTTGTCACAATTAATCTCGAAGATATTTCGTTAAAATAATGATATTAACAATTTATCAGACTGAAATGAAGTGCCTACTTCATAGCATTTTCAGGATTTGGGTTGGCATTGAAATATTATTTTGCGTTTTCGGAAAAACCCCATAATCAGTGCCGTTATTCAGCGAATTATTAAAAATTAGTTTTGACTCGCGACTTGTTCCACAAGCCTGTATTCATTACATACATATAATGTGCGTACACTGATAATAAATCAATACAAGAGTAGACCAAAAATCAATTGATCACTGATGGTAACAATAAGAGCTTACCTATGGCCGCTTTATTAATACTTCATATATACATTTCTACATATACATTTGATTCATTTATTTGTATATTTTTAATAGACATACATAAGTATTTTACATAAATTCTATATAGAAAAGCTTTAGTAATTATATAAATGGTAAGGGGATTTTACTGGGAGTGAATAAAGAACAAAATAACTCCTATAATATAAACGACAATGGGACAAAAATCGCAGCGCGGTGATCTACGGCCGGAAGAAATCTCTTACCATTGTCCGCTATTGTAAAAAAAATAAATAAGCATAATTTTAGTGTTATATTTTAAAATCAGTTATATGATAGTAATACTTAAAATTAATTGAATATGTCTCAATAACCAGCAAGTTATTTTCCATGAATAACTACTTGTGTATGAATGATTACAAATAAACGCGGGTCCCACCAGACGCTGGCAGTGCCAGTCTCCGAATGTTATCGCCATTATGAGCTGTGCTTGTTACGTCGTATTATATACGGCTGTTACGTATAAGTACCCGAGTGAATCGGAAGACATACCGTAATTACTTTATTGGAATTTTATTGCGCTCTTCAAGAATGTAGAGGAAAAAGTATATTGCAGGGTGGTGTTTAGTGTGTAACAGCAACATGTGTTTACTTGTACGCATCGATAACATTTGCTGTAAGTAGGTACCTAATTAAGCAATTTATTATTTCATATGTATCGTTTAAGTCTCCGATATTTGTAATAGATAGCATAATTACTCTAAGAACATACATCGAATAAAATCCTAGAAATTGGATTTTAGTCGATGTAGTAGTAGTGTAGTAGTGTTTACTGTGAAAGAAAGTAATACAGCCTTAGAAATAATACCAAATATTTTGCTCATTTAGGTACCGGTTATAATAATATAATGATATTGATCACGATTTTTATAACAGAGCTTACAACGGAACAGGTGGACCTCTTATATGGTAAGAGAACATCACCGCCCATGGACAACAGCGCCACACGCCGCTCATTGGTTGTGTTACCGGCTTTTTACGCCACTTAGCGGCATTTTCAAGGGCCTCCGATATCCTCACTCTCTCAGCGAAATACATTACAAGTACCGTTTCACGATAAGTATTCTGTGAACCCGTGGTATCACTTCGGACGAGCCGGCCCAATTGTGCGTCCACATATGCTTCAGCATGGCTCTTCCACGGGTAATAAATATAAAAATAAAGTATAAATAATACTATATAAGTATAAATAAATTATAATAAACATTAAAACTCGTTTCGGGCATACGTTAAAACAGATGTCGGTGGTGCCAGCCACCGTCGCCAACAAAGATATCATTTCAATCCTACACTACAATAATATCATTTAACAATATCTGTATATAATATTACTAATAGGTTCTGTATGTGATTTTAATCGCATGGAAATTGTAGACGACATCCGTATTTCTAAAGCTTCGTATAAATAAGTACGTAATATCATAACTCAATTTTATTAAGTGTATGTAATCTGGAAGTTTGGTTACATGATGTGACACCAACTTAGTGAAGAAAGTTTCTTAGTGAAGAAATATTTTAAACTTCTGTGGATTGGTCTCAATATTATGTAAAATTTTAATAATCACAAAAATATTATCATTTCAATGTGTAAAACAGTTGACGCAATTTTTATTCAAATGCCAATATTAATTGATAAAAATAAAATAGATATTACCGACCTTCTGCATCACTTCCCGAGAAATTTTATCTTTATCAGGGGAAACAAAACATTGCTGTAAATATAGACCAATCTGCTCCGCTATGTTTTTATAGTATAGTGGACAACGGAGCCGGTGGGTCTCCTATATGGTAAGAGAACGCCGCCGCCCATGGACATCCGCGCCACAGTTCGCGCATTGGTGGTGTTGCCGGCTTTTTACGCCACATAAGCGGCATTTCTAAGAGCCTCCGATATCCTCACTCACTCAGCGAAACACAGTACAAGAACAGTTTCACGCTGAGCATTCTGTGGGCCCGTGGTTTCACTTCGGATGAACCCAACCATTTAGTGCGTCCATGTTGTTCATAGGTTTTCAAGATTAGGTAAAGTAGACAAGACTAGACAAAGCTTCACATTCCACCTATATCTTCTCACCGAGTGTTTCAATTCAAGGGACTTTTTTTAATGGAAATGGTTGCAAACGAACGTGAGGCTCAATTATGGTAAGTGGTCATCCGCCCATGGACACCCCCCGCCCTTGAAGAGCCGCGGGGCGTTTCCGGTCTATAAGGAATATGTACGCTCTTTTCTTGAAGGTCTCCAAGTTGTATTAGTTTGAAAATACCTCTGCTGGCAGATGAGTCCACAGAATGGCGCGTGGTCCTTTACAGCTTCAAGTATTCGAATTACTACCTGAGTACTCTAACTTGATGCCTCCTTACTATGATAAGTCGATTTTCTGGCTAGCTACGTTCGCTGGTCGCCAACAAGCGACACAAGCCTACTGATTTCCACATAGAATTTCAGCAAGCCACGATTCTTAACTGATACTACAAAAATAAAAACGAAGTAAACCACTTAGTTAAATATGGATATGTATACTATATTAATAATCTATCATAGGTAAAAGAACTTTCGGGTAGGTCAGTCAAATAAGATAAGCGAGAAAGTGAATGATCTTGCTATCGTAATGTTCACTATAAACAGCTTTATTAATTGATTCATTACTTAGTCATTATCCGTTTACTTGTGGCGTATGATTATAATTATTACAGGCGTAGTGGAATAAAACTTAGCTGCGTTTAGTGTTATATGCGTAAACACATGGCTAATTATCATGTATCGCTGATTGAGTTGGTTTGTTTAGTGGCAATTTTTCGTAGTGAATAAACGCTGGCGATAATCGCGATCAGTGTTATCGAACGTCCGCACTGTGTCCGGCGCACCCGACCACGCTCACTCGATCCAAGGCGCGGGTCGCATGCGCCGGTCGACAGCTCGTTCCTCTAATCACTTCATGGTTTCGTTGGTTCAAGCGGGAGTGATCCTATTGCTCTGCAACGCGCCGCAGCTATTGCTCTGGTAATGGTATTTACAACAAAAAATAAACTAACGACTATAGTTTTGTCTCTAACAAAGTTTTTATTTGATTTCAGAGTGAAAATGTATCGAGAGGATTTTGGCTCGCTTTCAGATGACCCCGTACTTACCGACCAACTTCTGTTTGAGTATTCTCCAGCCGAAAGCCTCATTAATTTTGAACTCCCAACGTCAGTAAGTCCCGCAAATGATGAGTGGCAGTTCAATGATTTTGAATTCCATTGCGACGCGTTTGTGGGTAATTTGAATGACACCAACAGAAACAACAATAATGCAGAAGAGAGCTCTACCGGCTTATTTGACTTTGCGGACTTTGATAAAAATATCAACTTAGATGAATTTCTTTTTGACGAATTAAGCAGTGATAAATCTTGCAACGAACAGGCCTGCACTGCCAATTCGGAAGACACGTGTGACGTCAGTTTGGGACGATTATCGGTGTTAGGTATCGATCTAGATACAAATTATCCTCAAGAACTAAATGTTGCAAGAATTGATTCAAGTGAAATAAGCAGCCAATCGGCAGAAACTAAAGTGCAATCATGGGGAGAGCCTACATTTTGTCCCAATTTAGGAGCGTTTCGGTGCCCAGTGATGGAGTGTGGAAAGTTATACGCAAAAGCATCACACGTTCGCGCCCATTTGCGAAGACATAGTGGTGAAAAACCTTACAAGTGTACTTGGGGTGAGTGCAGTTGGCGTTTCGCGCGGTCAGACGAACTCGCGCGTCACCGCCGTAGCCATTCGGGGGACAAGCCCTACAGGTGCAGTGAATGCGGTAAGAGATTTGCGCGGTCGGACCATCTCGCGAAGCACGGACGTGTGCACGCAAGACGAGCGGCCGCTGCCGCGGCAGCAGCTAAGCGTGCTACGCACTTGCCCAGGAGGCGCTTAGTGTGACAGTTCAGTTTCAATAGTTTTAATACGTATTTTGATTTCTACGTTAAGACGACCTAAGAACTAAATGTGCCAAACAAAGTTACTTAACAGTAAAAGTTATTTTATAAGGATTAATTTAATCTAAGATGTTTTATAATGTTCCAGAATCCAGTTTTTTTTATTGAGAAATATGTTTTGTTCAAATTGTACCTACATTAGAATAAATACATTAATAATTGTCCTAGTAAATATGTATAATAGATAACTATCAATTTATTTTACAACAGTATAAATTGTAAAGTGTTCAATGATACTATTTTATTTTAAGTTGTTCACGACAGTCAATGCACTTACTCATACATGGTGACCTCTCAAATCAAATAATCATCATTTAATGCCCCTTTAGTCGGTATTATTGTTATTGTTATGGATCTATTCAATAGTTACCGCACCATGCGTTATTTCCTATGGTGAAAACTTAATATATTTTAGGTGTTATTATTATTTATGAAAAATTAAAGTACTGATTTAATTTTAATTATGAAATTAAGAAAAAATATACTTTTTATTAAATACTATATTTTTTATGAATCAGATACCTACTGAGTTTTTAAAAGAATATGAAGAAAAATAGAATATATAACAATTTAAAATTTTAAAAATTTTAAATTGAATGATTGATTTTATATTGAAAATTTTAATTTTAATATTTAAAATTTTTAAATTTATTAAATAGAAGTACCAAAATATTTTAGAGTTGACTATATTTTATGGTCTCTTCCTTTTACATATATTTTTTTATATATTATTTATCCCCTTATCTCTTAACTCATTTTATATCCCTCCCTTTTGAGAAACGATTTGTATCAGCTAGATATTAATAAAATTAAATAAAGGCCTTCTTACCATACATTATTTGTATTTGGTACTTTAAAGCTAGACCTATTATATTTATGCACCTAATATTTTTATAACATACCTTCTAATCTTTCTAAGTTGATCTTGGATTATTAAGAAAAGATTCTTACGTGTTGGTAATAAATAATTTATATAAATATTAAGAATATTTTTAATTTATAGCATAATTTGAATATTTATAATACGCTCCTTTAAAAAATATAAATAACAATAGCCGCTGTCAGTTTGTTTTTTTTTAATATTTTTCGCATCCGGATACTTGCTTTTTAGAGCCTGTTTTCATTTGACCTCAATTACATGGTCGATAATTTACTTGTGGTTTATTTTGAAGACATCACAAATAGTCACGTTTCACTGTTTTATTTTATCACATTCCTATAATAATTATTATTTTTTCAATTTCAAAAGAGTACCTCGTAGGAACCTCGTAGAACATTTTGTAGGAAATAATATAAAAAAAAGTGCTTGTTTTTGCACTGGCACCAAAAACTTTACTAGTTATTATTTTTACAAATCAGACGGATATTTTTACCCTCTTTTTAAAATTATGATATTAATATAATACTTTATAAGACGTATATGACACACCAGTCATTACCGAGTTATTTCAAATGGCTGATCTATAGGTCCACTGCAGTTTGAAGTTCTGAGATAGGTAGGTACCCGTGATACCACGTAATACGCATAGCTTATCATTTCTCTATATAAACGGTCCAACACAAAAACAACATAATATCTTTGCAGCAATAAGGTGGTGGGCGGTAATACTTACTCAGATTATTAATTTTAAATTTAGAAAAAGTTCTTATTAAAATACTACATAGATTAAATAATATTACATAATTATATCCTTTTATTTAATTGTGTTTGTTTATCTATAGAATGACGATTAGTGGTCAACTATGTTATCTACGTTAAAAACCAGTAACAATGCTTATCTGTTCTAAATGTACAGGTCAATTGTCTACAAGTATTATTATCCTACTAATTTAAAAAAGACGCCAGTAATGACTCTTTACTACAAAATCGTTAGCTTTATATTTTGGTCGTATAAGTTATAGATACACGAATACACGATTCAATTCAAATTTCAATTTTACACACAAATAAAATGGTGGTTGAATTTCATTAGAACCTTTTAATTGCTACATTTAAGTTAAAAACATATTGTTCGCGTATTATAAGTGATTTATGTGCGTTTATATCTTTTCAATTATACAATATTTGTGAAGGTATATTTTCGTGGTGCCTAAGCGAGAGTTGTGTATGATAAATAACAGGTTGTTGCAGATACCGAAAGCGTTTCTATTTTATATAAATAAAGATATTGTCTACAAGTTATATGCCCCAATAGATTTCTAAAACTCTTGCAATAAAAACAGTAAGCTCGAATGTGATTATTCTCATTTAAGCATGAAGAAGCAATGCTGGATGATCTTAATACTATCAGCATGTGACCCACATCTGAGATTTCTCCTAGCAGTATAGAGATATTCGACGACTTTAAATACTGCAAGCATTATATGTACAGAAATATTTGGAACAGGAGACATTAAAAATTCCCAATTTTTAAGAGAATATATTTTGGCATTGAAAGAAAAAAAAAAGAAATATTTAACGATATCGAAATTCAACGGTTGAAATTAAATAAATCAATAGATGAGTATAGAAACTGAGATTGAGTTCTATGGGTTAAGTGAAGTTTTATTTTACAAAATTCTGAAATTTAACATTCTAAAAGTGCATTCCTTTGAATAAAATATATATTCTTATAAATAAAATGAGATGAAGATAACCCTCAATTCCTACACAATGCAGATAGTACAATGAAGCAGAATGGCTCTTTCTGAGAATCATAGGTACATTGTGCAGGTCAGTTTTTATTACAATTTAAAATGACTTTTTCCTAATTCTATCGCCTTCTAAAAATTCATATTTTTTAAAAGAATAATTCTGTGAGCAGTTAATGTAATAATAACAACTGTCATCCTATCTTTTTCCTTATATACTAAATGAATTTCCTATACATTTGTATATTATTTCAATTATTACATGTAGTTAGATTTGTATACATATATAAATTATAAAATAATAATATTATATATAAATGATAAATAATCATATATATAATTTTAATACATACATATATGTACATATATATTATTGATTCCATGATTATAATGGAAGTACAAGTCTATGTAGTATTATAACTTAACAAAGATATTAGTTATAAATATATATGATAAACACAATAAGTATAAACAATTCTATATTAATGAAATATAAAATAATGCCCTAATTATTATTAACAAACCTTCCATAATACTTCTGTAAATTACTGATGACATTAGTATATGTACATAATGATTTTCTTCAAAATCTTATTGTGCACTTCTAAAAATCCAGCATAGGATAAAGTAATACACTTCTTAAAAACTATAATTCACCTATCACAAACTAGTGTTAGATATACTGATAATTAATATTAATGTGTCAATAATAGTTTAATTGCTTATAACATTTCACAAGCTAACTAATCATAATCTAGAAAAGCCCATTACATTATTAGTGTTCTATATATTCAGTCCAAATAACTTCACATATGATAAACTTTCAGACTATTTTTTTCTCCCCCACTCTGTATCAGTTTAATCTTAGTGTGACTTGAACAACTACATTTATTCACAGGTATTTGTAGGAGCATTGTCTGCTCAATATGAAGCTCTTTCAGTAGAAGCCTCAAAGCAAACTACCTCTGAAGAAATTGTTTGCTGTATAGCTGATAAGCTTAATTTAAATGATGGCTCAGGGGGCCCATATGAACTAGCAGAAGTAAGATACATTTTTTATAAATCAATTTACTTTGATAAGATATAGATTGAATAATTATTATGAATGACATAGACTGATTTTGTTTTCTTGTAATGTATCAATACTCAAATAGGTTAATAAATTTTATTTTTAAGTCTTGTGTAATAAGTTGATAAATGTTCTTCTGTGTTCAGTAAACTTCTGAAAATTGTACTTAATATAACTTGTTTTATATCTAATAAAATTTACAATGTATTCAGTTTTAAAATATATTTTCTAATTAAATTTCTTAATTAGCCTAATATCTGTGTATAAAGAGTGAAAATACACATTGTGCTAGAAATAATTTCAAATATTTATCATATATTTTTGCGTCTGCGTCACTAACTATTCCGAGATTGCGGTATTTTACTGTATATGTAACATTATCTTAGCCAAAGTTCATTCTTTTATTCATTGTTAGGTGATTATGATTCATTCATGCATGACGTTCAGGTAAGCAATCATGTACTATAAAATCCTTTCCCTAACTTTACAGAACTAAGTCATAATTACAACAATTAAGTAGATTCAATTTCCGTAGTCATATTGTATTTTTAGTTATTAATAAACTATTTAATTATTATTATTTTTATATTATAGCGGACTTCAGAGCAGATGGGTCTCCTATATGGAAAGAGAACACCACCGCCCAAAAACAACCGCGCTTCTAGTTAGTAAACTAGTGATCGAAATTTAAAAGGCGTGGAAACCCTAATATAATCTTACGCTAGAATAGCACAAATGCAGTACTTTATTTTGAAAAATTACAGGTGGTGGGAGATGTCGTTAGTGGTGAGTGCAAAGAACGGCGACTTGGGCCCAATGAGTCGCCTGTCGCAGTCATGATGCTGTGGCCTAACAACAACACGGGCCAATACTACAGGTTTGTGACTTTTATCAATACCGTTTTCGTTTTATGATAAAATTAAATATATGAATTGCTAATTATTTAAGATAATAATTAATCTTTTAAATAGAATTTTTATATAAAAGATGGATTTTGCTTGTAGTGATTTGAACAACAGTCAATAAAACACAATAGAGTTTCTCTGCAATAAAAGAAACGACATTTAATGCTTCCATTTACAATATAGTTACCAAATCACAACTTTTACAAGATTTTTTCACCACAGACTACCATATACCCACATCCATCTGCGTATGGCAGATGGATGTAGACAACACCCAAATTAAAGAAAATGATATTTTTCTTTACATATGTAGTATTCATTTATATAATAAATAGTTAACATAACAGTTTATTTTGAAATGTAAAACAATTTGAAGATTTTCAAATTACGTTTTTTAAGTGTAGCCGATACAATAGTAAATATTTTGTAAAAAATCAATGATTTTATAAACAGTTGCAACATATAAAATTATGATCTTCTTATGATATTTATGTTATAACGAACATTGAATAGCCGGGCATCAGTTTCTTCAAAATATCTAGTTTTTTGATTATCAAAGCTCTGCAATAATATGACGCGAAAACTGTGGGATACGAGCCAAATATTTCGTTTATTTAATGAGATATTTTTAGGAGAATAAACGTAACTTTCAACTGACTTAAACGAACGCGGTAGAAAATTAATTAGAACGTGTCTAGTGGACGGGTCAAGGTTAAGACTTACACTTCTAGAAGTTATAACAAAATGCGATCTAATTGTTTATCATGTATTATTTTTATATGTGTTATTTTAGTCATAATAAAGATTACTTGTATTAAAGAGTACTTGGTTCAAGGTTTTATTGTTTTAACACTTGTGACTAAAAAGTAGGTAATGTTTTTCACAACTACAACAAAAGTGTTGTACTGTCTTATCGATCATAGAAATGGACTATTCAAACTGAATTTATCGGAAATTAGTAACTTCCTTCCAAAAATGTATTCTTCGCCGATTAGTCACTCTGTGTGAATTTATTTGTGTGATTGACATTTAATACTTATAATTTTCCTTCACAATTAAATTAGTTGTAACGAGTTTTCATAATTACCATGGTATTTACCTCGGAGCTTCAACCTTGTCAACATATTTAAATTCAATATGCTAGCAGTTCTAAACGTATACCAGGTCTACTATACGTATCGGTTCCGTTCAGCATCTTTGCTTTGTCTTTTATATCAGACGCAGAAAATTGATAAGTAATTAAATTCTCACCACAGTTTTTAAAAATTTTCCTCTTCTATTAATAAAAAAACTCAAACTAACATAACTAATAATTAATATTCTATAGTAAGGTAATGCTATTTTATAATGTACTTTTATGTGATTTATTTATTATGTGCATGTTAATGCAACTTATAACGCTGTAATGTATATCGGGCCATTAAATTATCCTGTCATTGGATAACTATTTGTAGACGAGGTCTTTTTAATGTTTTTACTATGAATCATGTGAACGTAGTATGTCCTTATATGAACTTCGATACAATGAGAATGCGAGTAAAGATGCACAATGCTAATGACTTCTCGTAAATGCAATAAATTGTCTGGCATATTCGGAACTTTGATTTAAATGACGGGCTTACGACAGTGGCTGGGATGGGATATTGTTGATAGTGAGTCATTCTTCCTGCCGCGTCGGCGCATATGATAACAACCATCCTGCCAATCAAACTCGAACTGAAACTTGCCGCGCAACCAACAATACGAATTAATTATTGCTTAAACGAATAATGACACAAAAGTAAACAACTTTTTCTTACATGTTATGCTTATTTACAAATATTTAATTTAAGCATTATTTACAGGTTCTATCTACGTGAGAAAATACCGGACGAGCCTTGGATGGAAAATTTCTCAGTAGACCCGCAATTAATCAAGGACTATTTCCAAAGATTCCTCTATCAGCCGAAAGACCGCGAGTACCCAGACCTTTGCCAACTGCCGGAGCTTAACGAGCAAACGCTTTTGGACAATTTGAGAGCACGGTTCGGCGCCGGATACATTTATACATATGTGGGCTCTATACTCATTGCGCTCAATCCGTTCAAATTCTACCCAATATACAATCCAAAATATGTAAAGCTCTACCAAAACAAAAGGATCGGCTCGAGTTTACCTCCACACATCTTCGCCGTAGCGGACGCCGCCTACCACTGTATGCTCCGCGAAAGAACAAACCAATGTATAGTGATTAGTGGCGAAAGCGGTTCCGGCAAAACCGAGAGTACAAATTTCCTCCTCCATCATTTAACAGCACTGAGTCAGAAGGGCTCGCATGGCAGTGGGGTCGAGCAGACAATCCTCAGTGCGGGGCCTGTTCTTGAAGCGTTCGGCAACGCGAAAACCGCACACAATAACAACTCGAGCCGCTTCGGAAAATTCATACAGGTCAACTATAAGGAAAATGGAATGGTTCACGGGGCTGTCGTTCAGAAGTATCTATTGGAGAAGTCGAGAATTTGCAGTCAGGGACGTAACGAGAGGAATTATCACGTGTTCTATTATTTATTGGCTGGTGCTTCGGAACAGGAGAAAGAACAGTTGCATTTGTTGAGTGTCGATAAATATAACTATCTGTCGCGGACTGGTTGTAGTGTGGTGCCTGGGGTCGATGAACAGTATGAGTTTTCAAGGTTAAAGCAGTCCATGGACATGGTAGGCTTCACTGTCGATAAACAGCGGAGACTCTTTGCAGTTTTGTCAGCTGTTCTACTATTGGGTGAGCTAACTACTAAATATAGTTGTAAACATTCTAAAAAGTAATAAGCATTGAACCCAAATATCATATACGAGCTAATATCGATAAATTATGGTCTAATGTTGTACGTATAGAGTTTTTGAAAGCAAATTCTATTATGCAAAAAACACTAAAGTGAAATGCTTAGAATTCCGCGCAAATTATCGCGTGTTTATCGTAAATCGAAGCGGCATGTTGAAATATCTATCAACACATTATGTATTGTGTTATACTTAGATTTGAGATAATTTATTCAATAATCAGTTCGAAATATGTGCCAACATTAAATAATTCTCGAATACTATAAAAACTTCTATCAATATTTTACTACTGTATAGTCTATTCTATTTATTAAATATTTGTTTCGTCATGCCCAACTTCAATTAAAACTACTGCTAACAAAAAAATATAATATTTATAATTTTTTGTTAGCAGTATAATTAGATCTATAGAAACATTGATTTATGTTTACAAAGTAATGTCTAACAAAAAACTTGTAATTTTTACAACCAAGTTCCTGCCAAACGGGCAAAACTTCGACATATTAGTTCTTTAAAGACCTTATTTATATAAATAGTAATCTATAATATAATATTAAGTATTAACAGGCTCGATACAGTAATCCTTTTAGGATTTTTCACATGACGAGCGAAATAACGTCTCAAATATATGGTTTCTGTATTATGTTTTTGATCTTGATGACATACAGTTTACGGCATACTGAGAACTTGGTTTCTGAAATTAAATGGAAACAACACCTTACGATATAATTCAGGCCATTTTTTGTTCAGTCACAGTTAAAAATGTGTTCTTCAAAATTCCACTTTCTTTATTTAAAAATATATTAGTTATTCGTGTAAAAGAGTAATCTACTTACTTTTTAATTATAATTAACTAACTGTTGTCGACTCTGAATCATTTAGAATTTCAGCAATCTTGTACGATGATGAACTTTCTTCTTTTGCGAGAAAGTTCGCTTCAAACCAACTTTATATCAGAGCTTGGGCAAGCCTTTCTAGTATTAGTATATCTCTGTCAACTTTTTTAAATCGTAATCTAGAGACATTTATTATCATCAGAACATGATCAAAAATTTCAAATCTTAATATATATAAATCTCGTGTCACAATATTTGTCCTCAATGGACTCTTAAACCGCTTAACAGATTTCGTTCAAATTTGCAC